>VDFB02142401.1:0-48796 GCA_007258455.2 Sequoia sempervirens | reverse complement strand
ATGTGGATGGGGTGTAGGAAGCAATGGAGATGTTTTTGGAGGACGTGGTGGATGAAGTGTTTTAGGTACCCACATAGACTTGATATTTGTATGATTTTTGTTTGGCTTGTGGGATGGAATATGATATTTTTGAATGGAATATGCATTCTGGATGGGAGTGGATGGTTGGGATTTTTGTGATGTGGATGCCTCGTTTGACTTGATTTCTTTTTGCTTAGGTACCCAAACCATTTTAGTTTTGGCCTTTACTTTTGGAGGTATGGGCTTATATAGCCTTTTAGATGTACTTGGCTTTGATATTTTGTATTGATGTCCTAAGGCACAAGAACCCTTAGGATTTTTTACTTTATAGGTAGAGGCATTGAAATTATTGCTTTTGAATCCCATGGGTATGGTGGAATGGGTGGAAGCTTCATGTTTATACAATGTGTGCATTGATTGGTCATGATTAAGATGTTTAGAGGATTTATGAATAAATGGATAAGAGGATTGGATAATGGGGATATTAGGTGTTGGGAGAAGTGGAGGTAGATTAGATGGAGGGATATTAGGAGTTGGAAGCAATGGTGGCAGATTTGATCAAGGGATATTAGGAGTCAGAAGCAATGGTGGCAAAGTTGATGGTGGAAGGTGTATGGTCACATGCTTTTGACATTTGTAGGATGATGGAGGTGGAATGGCAACATATTTTTGGGTGTATGATAGGGATTATGATGGAAAGTGGACTTAGGATGCATGGAGGAAGTACCAACATCTTTAGGTTGTTTTCCTTGGGGTGTATGTCCAAGGCCATAAGAGTGTGGAGGGACTTTGACATGGATGGGCTCCAAAATACCTTGTTCATGAAGGTCTAGAACTTTACCTTGGTGGTTCATATTTTGGAGTGTGCAATGGATAATGGGACTAGGTGTAGGTGAAACACTAGACATGAGTTCCTTATTGGATGGAGAAAATGACACAAGGGAAGATAATGATTTTTGTTGTTCTAAGGAGGAACATTCATGAATGGGGTTGGAAAGACCAATAGGATATGATGGAGGAAGTGCAATGGGGTTGATAGTGGGCGACGAGGGCTCATTAGGATCTTTATTAGCATTGTGTTC
The DNA here is from genome assembly GCA_007258455.2 of Sequoia sempervirens. Classification (NCBI taxonomy): domain Eukaryota; kingdom Viridiplantae; phylum Streptophyta; class Pinopsida; order Cupressales; family Cupressaceae; genus Sequoia; species Sequoia sempervirens. The sequence continues at coordinate 47,693 of VDFB02142401.1, read as the reverse complement.
ACTTAGATCCAAGATATTTGTTTGATCTTCTATCCTGGCTTGGGAGGCATATGTCTCATCAAGGGAAGTGGATGTTTGTGCATCATGGATGGGTGAGGTGGAATGCTCTTGACCATAGAATGCATAAAGTTGGCTAAGAGGATCATCATGGTCTTCTTGATCATAAAAGGGGTCTTGATCAAAGATGGAAGATTGATCATGAACAGTATTAGGTATGTTATGAATGGAATCATTGGGAGGGTGTTGATCTTTATGTGGATGAGGGGGTAATGTTTTCTCATGTTTAGGATTGTGCTCTTGACATACCTCATGACTTATTTTAATGGAGGTGGAAGGGGATTTCTCATGGAAAGACTTGTCATGTTCTTGATGGTCAACAACATAGGAGCATGATAGAGGGTGACTTGGATTTTTGAAGGGAGACTCTTGAATTGGCTCAAGGGGTTGTGGATGACATGGTTGGCTTGAAGGACTTGGCATGATGTTTGATGACTCTTTTGTATGTTCAAGAATATGAGTTGGATGACATGGAAATGTTTGATTCCTTGTTAGTAGCCATTGGGTCACATCCTTTGCAGGTGTATGGGTGGAAGGTGTTGGCTTAGGGTTTTGGTTTTGATTGGATGATGGTATGATAAAGTTATAGGGTGCATGTGCTAGATTGGTATTACCCTTGTCAATGGTTGCATTAGAACATGAGGAAGTTTGGCCTTGTTGCAAGGTAGAACTTAAAGTCACATGTGTTTTTCATGATGTGGCTTGATAGGTTGATGTGGCATTGAAATGTGAAGAAGTGGATGGATTAGATTAGTATGAGGTGGAAGCAGATGACACATTAGGTTGAGGTGGCATTTGTTGATAATGAATGGATAGGGGATGATGTTGTGGTTGTTTAATTTGACAAGTGGCAATGAAATGATTGGCTTGAGCTAGGAGGTGTAGGTTTTGAGGTGATTTAATTTGTTGAAAATTTTGGAAGATGGTTTGAAGGCTTTGTATGGTTTGGTGGTCTAGGGGTTGGGGTATTTGGGGAAGTGTTTGAAGGAGGTTTTGAAGTTGGGATGCTAGGGCTTTGTGTTCGAATGTGGGCATGGTGTCACACATGTGTGTAAGCTCTTGCATATTGATTTGTTCTTCAAAGTGTGCAACATAGTTCATGTCATCATTAGAGGTGGTAGGAGGAGCCCCTCGAAGTATGATTTTAGGTTTTGGTTTTGTTTCATTATTTGAACTATAGAAAGGGACTCCTTGAATTATGAGCTCGAGCTTAGGTTTTGTCTCATGATTTGGCCTAGAGGGATAGCCCCCTTGGATTATGATTTTGGGCTAATGATTAGGATTGGGCTTGTTTATGATTATGACCATTTTGACAAGTGGTGACTAGGACTTTGTTGGTGATGGTGATGATGTGGAATGATTAGATTGGATGACTTGATTGATTAGGATGAAATGGATAGGATGTGACTAAGAAGAGTGATTGGATATGGATGTGTTGGAAGAACGTGTAGAGTGACTTTTCTTTATGTGTTTGGTGTGTAGCTTGATTTCACAATGTTTAAATGAATGATCACACATGTACACACACAAATCACTCACGCAAGACACATAACCAAGTTTGAATTTTGAAATCTAAAGAATGTAATGATGATTATTAAACAAGCACACATGGAAGACACATCAACAAACCCTATGACTAGTCAAGTGGGGTATGGCCAATTAGATCTCAAGCTAGTTTACACAAGGCTGACTAAGGATAATTTGAAAGAAAAATCTTGCCAATAAGCCAAGAGAAAGGGGTAACCCACCCTTCACCTTCACTTCCCAAAGGTATAAAGTTCTTTGGGGCTTAGCTTAGAATGGAAAAATTTCAACTCCCAAGGAGCATGTCTTTGGATTCACACTCGATTGAGGTCATCCCTTGGAGGGGTGTGTGCTCCAAGCAGGCCTCCTACGAAGGGTATGACAAAAGCAAACCAAGTGAGGTGTTTGTAATCACACACACACTTGATTCACACTTTTAGTGATTAATTTCCCTTTAAAACAATTGAAATGTGTGTAAAATAGTTCAAACACTTATTCTTTTTAACCCCAAATCAAGATGTGTGATTGAAGACAAAATTCGTTTTAAGCCCAATTTTCAAATATGTGATCAAACAAGATTGATTTTATGCCCCAAATTGAAATGTGTTGACAAACAATGAATAATGAGAAATGAAAGATTAGAATGTATGCACCTAATTATTCTCACTTTCTAAATTGTTGTTTTGATTGATCCTAATGCTTTTCCAGCTCCGTATGATTCACCGACAAGTCACCAAGACAAAAAGAAACAAATTACAAATGTGCTGGAACAAAAGTAATATGCGCCGAAGAATATATGAGAATTTGAGAAATTTAACTTTGTCAAAGTTAATAAATGCCTACACCATTAGATAGCTTATGAAATTCTACCCCAAATAAAAAAAAAAATCGTTGAAAAAGACCAAAAAATGACCAAGATACGGTCGTTTTAAGATTTACTATAAAAAAGCTAAAACAATGGCATATGCGCTAAAACAGTCATCGTATGCGCTAAAAGAACTGCGAAATAAGCTAAAACAGCCCCATATGTGCTAAAAGAAACTTTGTATGCACTAAAAGAACTGTGAAATAAGCTAAAACAATCCCCATATGCGCCAAAGAAATCCTTAAATGCGCTAAACTAACCCTTAAATGCGCTAATCTAGGAAAAATAGATTTTAAATTCTAAAAACAGTGAAGATAAATGCGCTAATTTGTTCCTTATATGCACTAAAATAACTGTCAGATGCACTGAAACAGTCCCCAGATGCACCAAAAGACCTACAGAAGAATCGTTAAAACCCTGTATGCGATACGAAAACCATTGGATGCGCTAAAATGAGAATTTTTGACAGAAAGCCAAATTCCAAAATGTAAAACCTGTCAGAAAACCTGCAAGTAGATGTTAAAAATGGGGCAAGGCCCCACGGTGGGTGCCAAAATGTAGATAGGGAAATAATCAACTAGATTTAATGTTGAAACAATAAATTAACTAATTCCTATCAAGCACAATAGAGTACGAACTAATAAGGAAATCACAATACGAAGCACAAATGCAAACCAATCTTCGCACCAACTCAATTTAACTCTATTTCTCTTCTCCACCTGCACAAGGATGCAAGATTTCGAAGGGTTGACAATAGAGGAGGAATGTTGATTGCTCACTATTGCATCGTAACGACTTGATATGATGAAAAATGGAGAATGATAGAAACAGATGAAAGATGGAGGAAATGATTTTGACAGAATGAGGATGTCTGAAGAAGATCCAATCCAAATGGCTTGTGAAAGGTTTGATTTATAGATTTTCAATGTGGACAGAGATAAGATTTGATAAGATTGATAAGGATTTGATTTTTGACAAAAGAGGAAATAAAATGAGATCATATTAGATTTCAAAAAGATAGAAAGATTTTGATTCTCTTTTAAAGGAAATAAATCCTAAAAAAGATGAGAAGGATAATTAATGAATTATCTAATTAAATAAATTAATTAGATGAACATGAGTTTAGTTTTGGAAAGAAAGCGAGAGGATCTTTTTAGGATTTTATTAATTAAATAAATTTTGGATTTATTTAATTAACGTTGAATTTATGATTTCATTAATTAAATAATATAAATTATTTAATTAACATTAGATGAATGGATAGATTATGAATTAATTAATTAAATAATATAAATTATTTAATTAACATTAGAGAAATTTATGAATTAAGCCTAGGAAGGGGATGAATGAAATTAGAAAAATAAATAAGATTTATTTAACTAATTAGATGATGACATGGGTCCCTAGGGAAAAACATGATACAAGATGTCTAAATGATGCGATGTTGTGACAAGGTATCGTAAGAGGACAATTTTTTTATGTCTACAATACCTATCCCACCACCCTCTAAAATCTGTAACAATCCTGACATTATCCACTGACACTATGGGTGACAAATTCTGATCAGGCTCATCATCATTCAAATGAACAAAATTGATGATGGTGGGGTGGGGAAGGTCCCTGAGTCTTGTCACACTCTTGAAGACCTTAGTGTATGTGGGCACATCAAGAGGAATGGTTTGCACATGGCCATGTTATCGCATGAGCTGACTCTAGTAGTATGGTATAATAATATGGTCGTAGCGACCTACAAGAAAACTGTCTTGTTACAGGTTCCTAAGATACCTACCATCATCTATCCATCCAAAAAAGTGATAGGGTCTCCATCTGACTCGGTTTGAAGTAAGTGTATCAAATTTCAAGTGCCAAAACTATAGATCTCCATGTCTCCACTACCCTGTGATATCATACCAATGGGTATGGGAATATGATATAGTCATCGCTGGGAAAAACTGACTGACCTCGTGCACATAATGTGGGTGAAAGCACACACCTATAGAAGTGTGCATGTTGTGAGGTTATGTACTCATAATGGACATACTACCCCAACTCTTGAAATAGGTGTGCTAGCATGGTGTGCCCTTAGGAAAAAAATGTTGGATGCTCTACCATCTCATGAATAGTATGGACGAGGCCCCTATGTAGGTGAGAGCCTCACCCATCTATCATGATCTGAAATGCCATGGTCATGACCATCACTTGATGCAACAGGGGTGTAGTAGTATGTGCTTGGTCATACCAATGTGTGTAGATATGACCCATTTCATCGCCATCATCGGTTCGCCCTAAGTGGTAAAGGAATCCCTCTGACCACTCCCATGCCGATTGGGTGTTGTTGATATCCACTTGCCATCTATGGATGGGTAGTCTGAGGATCCAATATATGTCCTCCAATGTAATCATCATCTCCCCAGTAGGAAATTGGAAAGATGATGTGGTGGCATCCCACTGCTCCATCAAGGGTCTCAGCATACCCTCATGGTAGCACATCTCTGGCATGGTGAATGCATGCTAGATATCGACCTACTCAAGATGTGTGACCTCATTGTCAGTGAGACAGTCCCTCTACTAATGAACTAGTTAGTAAGCTCGCCTGTCGAGATGCTCCCAAATATCAGGATAGTCCTGCAAAAAGTGGAAAAAAATTCTAATTCAGAACATGGAATTTCAATCTGAAAACACAAAAATTCACTAAGACCTTTGCACAGCACACAAAATTTTGTGTGTCATGCATATGTCTTGATTTTCCATTGACACCTTGAGGATGTCAGTCTGTCCTAGGGATGACAGTGCAGTGATAGGACTTTCGTGCAGAACCTAGATGACAATGTGTCTTTTAGATGGTAGCATTGAAAAAAGACGCTTGTGCAGCTAGACATCGAAAAAATTGCTAAAAACATACTAAAAATCACAAAAAATGAGGATTTGAGACCTACCCGGTCCACCTCGGGACCCTCGACAATGTCATCCCTCAACTTCTCCAGTCTCAACCCCTCGTACTCCCTCCTACTCGACATTTTGCTGAATTTTCTCTCATAAAATTCAACAATTTGCTCACAGTGAATAGTGAAAATGACCCTTCTAGGGGCCCACCTAGGTATATATATAGGCCCCTTGGGGCCCATTTTTCCTGGAGTTTGTGGCTCCCTGGTTTCTCTTGAATTTACTCCACTCAGCTGGGGGAAAACTCAAGAGGGGGCATATAGTCAACTCTTGACCATATTTTTCTTTTGAATCAATGGATTTTTCTTGATCATTCTTCTTGTCGTTGTAGCTTCTTCCTATTTTAAAAACTGACCTAAAATTTGAGTTTTACAAGTTAAAATTTTATGTGATTTTTCACAACCACTCTATCATTGTTTGTTAAGCTCGATTGCTATGGACACCTTCAGTACCGGTTAGCTCGACTTCAGTGGCCTCTGAGGTCCCTTTCTCTTGGCACACAAATTTGTAAAATTTAAATTTTGGATAAAAAAATTCTTCTCTACTTTAGTGTGGTTGATTTTTCTCAAAATTGAGCTCACTAAAGTGGAGGAAAAATGTAAGGTCACATAATTGCACCTAGGAGCAGTTCCACATTTTTGCACTTTTTCCTAGCATTTATGACACATTAGAGCATTAATGCAAAACATCCCATGAGTCAAAATTTCACAATTCTGACCCCATGTGGACTAGTGGCAGATCAATAGAAGCCTAATGACATGTTTCCCAAAAATCTAGGCCTTGGACGCCTATGCAGTACATGGATGTATGCGCGGTATGCTAGCGTCCTAGTGATTTTCTAAGTTTTAAATGAGGAATCTATAATCTTGACTCTCTTGACACATGTCCTAGCAGTCAAATTTTAGATGTAATGAATCTTTGACACCCTTGCATGAAATAAAAACCCCTCATTTTCTCTCATTTTGGGGTTCAAGTCATTTAATCAACCTCTCTTCTCTTTTCACTCTTGAGTTCTCTTAATTCTTGATAGCAACACTCTCACAAGTGAAGTTGTTCCAGAATAAGGTCCTTCCAACAACTACAACTCTCAATCAAGCACTCAATGGTGTGTCTTTGTGCTTCGAAGGGTATCTAAGCCCATGGGTAACACTCTCTCTCTCTTACTCTCTTCCATCTACTTACTCATTTACTACTTAGTAGTGCAAGTTCTACTCCTTAAGCAGGTTTTTCTTTCACCACACTCTTTTTCTATTTCATTTACACTCCTTTTCTATCTAGTTGTTCATGGAGGTGGGAACACCAAAATAGGGTTCTAACTGAGGCAAACCCCTATACAACCCAAACCTTTTCCCCTCGTTCTTCTATGTGTAGGTTGCAAAGTGGAGCTTGGAGTGAAGACTCAAACATCTGGTTGAAGGTAAGTTTTCTCCAACTTCTCCTTGTGCTTTACTCTAAGTTTCTTCCTTTTATTTGATTATTCTATTCAGAAGACCTTACATCTGAGTTAGGAGGTGAAACTTTATTCTACTTGCCTGAGCGCCTAAGTTTTATGTTGCTTAGGATGCTAGTGCACTACTTAGATGGCATCACACTGCACTAGCATCCTAAATCTGTGATGTCATCCTTTGGCTAAGAGCTCCTCTACTGGAGGAAAAATCCTAGAAGTTTCACTCCCTTGGTATCTGAAGTAGTCTTCTCTGAAGTATAACTTGTGTACATTTCATTACAATTTCTTTATTTTGTTTATGTTGAGGTGGATAAGGGCAGTTCGTTCCCTGGTATCTCTTGAGAACAAAGAGACCCATGTGCAACAAATCCCTCTTATCTCACACAAAAAACATATCTTTGAAGGTTTGAATTTGTAGGGTGATGAGGGTAAAATGGAGGATTTTGGCATTGGTGTCTTCAAGAAAGGTATTGTAGTTATTTTAGGAACCTATGGAGAGAATGAGGAGGGTCATGTGGGAGGTGTGAAGACAATAGAAATGATGCATGCTTCCAAATCTAAAAAATGAATCCCAACTTGATGAAACTTGCTTCAACAATTATGTGTAGAGAAGAGTCACCAATGATTCCCGATGGAATGTAGTGGAAAGTATACAGAGGCTAAGTGTAGGTAATATTTTGAGGTCATTAAGGTGTTTGGAGGTGACATGAGGGGTCTTTGCAAGCCATCAATAGAGATGACTATTAATATTCAATGCAAAAAATATTTAATAGATATAATTGTGAAGAGTAACTTATACTCTTGAAATCTCCAAATTAGGTCAAACAGGCCAAAAATTTATTGCACACATTTGTGGTATTATTTCTTCCTAAGGGAAGAAATGTTGTTTAGTTTTCATGGATCATATTTAACATCTAGTGACAATCATCTACAATCACTACAAGCATCATTTTGAGGGGAGGTTGCATGGTTTCTCTTCTCTTATAAATTTTTGGAGGAAGCATTTCCTCACATGGAGTTCATTACTTCACATAGTCCTCTCTTTTCTCTCCTATGAGGGGGAACATTAATTTTACTTTGTTCTAGAATTAGTCCTTAGGGGGTCATGATGAGTCCTCCATATATCACTTATCTTTTTCACTTGTACATTTTACAACACATCTCATTCTTATGATATTTTCCCATTTTACATATGTTCATTTATAGATTGTTTTGAGTTTGTAAGTAGATCTTCTCTACTTTAACATGGAAATAGAGCCATGTGAGCACATTCCTTCTCACATCAAGGTGAATCTTGCACATAGGCCTATCAATGGAGCATCATGGATCCAAATGGATACCACCATTGCATTCATATTCAATTAAACAAAAGGTATTTCTTCATTTCTTAGGCATTTCAAGTGCAATGACAATATATGTTTGACTCAACGATGCTTCGATGATAGGACTATGTACGAGAGTCACCTTGATGTGGGAAGGAACATGCTCTCATGGATTCAATACCATCTTGGAGAATACCAATATTAGAGAGCTTGAATTGATAACCTTCCACAAGTGAAATGATGAACACAATAGTATGTCTATCAATATATGATGAAGAGTGTGTAATAATGATCAATATTACATATATAGGAAAGATATATGAGGTAGGAATGCAGGAATAAACAATTGACTAACCCTCCAAAGATGGGAAACTTGTGAGCTCACTTGAAAAGTGTGTGAGAAAGTTTTGATATGTGTCTCAAGTGATGAGGACACATGCCTCAACACTGTGAAGTGAGACAATAGAAAAAGAAACCTAATTAAACTTAAGCTATGAGTGTGAATAGGTCAATCCTAGAAAGGTGAATAAATAAATAAGTAAATAATGATTGTATTTACACTAATATTCCCTAGGTACCTAATCCCCTATCATGAGGCTAGAACCTACAGGATCCTACCACAAGCCTTGATTTTTTTTGAAAATTTATGTATAATCCTTCTTATTGACTCTCTTGTACTACTAAATATAACATATCTATTGATTTGGTCTTCATTTACCATTTTTCCATGGTCTTGGAAACATAATAAAAATGTTAGTAAGAACTAAAAACAAATCAAGGATCTAAGCCTAAGTTAATTGGGTGTAGTATTTAGACCCTAGAATGAGAAATAATAGTAGGATCTCATAACTTATGTTTTGAGTTATAGAAGGTTATAGCAAGAAAGAACACCAAATATTGAAAATATACATGCATTCACATACACATCATATATCAATTATATTATCATATGGTATATTATACACATTATGTATAACTCTGATACATATTATGTTCACACATTAGTCCTCTTCCTTATACTTCTCTTTTATATACTATTCCTATCTCATTACATACTTTATTCTTTATACTACCAATTCTATACATATTTTATTTTAGATCCCATGAGATAAGAGGGATTCATTGCACATGGGTCTCTTCATTCTCAAGAGATCACTAGGGAACAAACTACCCTTATGCACCTCAATACACAAACTGAAGGAAGAAATTGCAAAGGAAATGTATACAACCTAACTTTTAGAAAAGATTATTTAAGATCATGAGAGAGTGAAACTTCCAAAAAATTTCCTCCAATAGAGTAGCTCTCAGCTAAAGGACAACAATGCAGGTTTAGGACACTAGTGCGGTGCACTATCATCTAAATGGTGCACTAGAATCCTAACCAACAAAAAGCTCAAGAGCTCAGATGAGTAGAATAAGGTCTCACTTCCTAACTTGGATCTAAGGTCTACTAAATAAAATAATCAAACAGAGAATAGAAAATTCAAGAAAAGCATAGGGAGAACTTGGAGAAAAATTACCCTCAACCAGATGTTTGAGTCTTCACTCCAAGCTTTTCTTTGCAACCTATATGTAGAAGAATGAGGGGAAAATGTTGGGGTTGTATAGGGTTCTACCTCAATCAGACCCCCAATTTGGTGTTCCCACCTCCACGAATAGCTAGATAGAAAAGGAGTCTAATCAAAATGGACAAAGCGTGCGGTGAAAGAAAAACCTGCTTTAGGAGTAGAACCCACACCACTAAGTAGTAAATGAGAAAGTAAGTAGAAAAGAGTGTGAGAGAGAGAGACCATTACCCATGGGCCTAGGCCCTCTTCAAAGCACACAGATGCACTGTTGAATGTTTGCTTGAGAGTTGTAGTTGTTGGAGGGACCTTAGTCCGATAGAGCTTCTCTTGTGGAAGTTTTTCTTGTCAAGAATGGAGAAACATTAAGGAATGAAATTGAAGAGAGAGCTTGACCAAATGAATTGGACCCCCAAAATGAGAAATGAGGGGTTTTGTTGCATGTAAGGGTGACAAAGAGCTATTACACTTGAAATCCTGATTGCCAAGACATGTTTCAAGAGTCAAGATTCGAGATTCCTTGTTTCAAACTCACAAAACTTCCAGGACGCTAGTGTGCCATGTAGGCATCCAAGGCATCATTTTTGAGAAATGTGTTATTAGGTAGTTGTTGCTTCACCACTGGTCTACATGGAGTTAGAATTGTGAGGTTCCGATCCATGAGATTTTTGTCATTAATGCTCTTAGGAATCATAAATGCTAGACAAAGTGAAAAAATGTGGAATTTCCGCTAGGTGCAATTCTAAGACATTACATTTTTCCCCCACTTTAGTGGGCTTGATTTTGGGAAAAATCAACCACACTAAAGTAGAGAAGAATTTTTTTACCCAAATTTAAAATTTTATGGATTTGTGTGCCAAGAAATAGGGTGCCTCAGAGGTCACCGAGGTTGAGCTAGCCAATACCGAAGGTGCTCCCCAACAATTGAGCTTGACAAGCAGTACAAGATTGGTTGTGAAAAGTCACAAAAATATGATCTACAAAACTCAAATTTAAGTCAGTTTCAAAAATCAGAAGAAGGTACAATGGTGAGAAGAATGATCAAGAAAAAATTGGTGATTCAAAAGAAAAATATTGTAAAGAGGTGACTATATGCCCCCTCTCGAGTTTACCCCTAGCTAGGTGGGGTAAATTAAGGTGAAATTGGGGGGCCACAAACTCTAGGAAAAATGGGCCCTGGAGAGCCTATATATACCCAGGTGGGCCCTGAGAAGGGTCATTTTCACTATTCACTACGAGGAAATTGTTGAATTTTGTGAGAGAAAAGTCAGCAAAATGTTGAGCATGAGAACGTATGAGGTGCTAAGGCTAGACAGCTGAGGGTTGCAATATGAACTAGGTAGGTCTCTAAACCTCATTTTTAGTGCATTTTTGCATGTTTTTAAGAATTTTCTCTACTTGAGCTGCACATTCATAAGTTTTTTGCACTAGTGTCTAAATTTTTTTTTGTTTTCCCAAGTATGTGCTAGCATCCTTGGGGCGTCAATGGTGGAATGGGACATATGCATGGTGCGCAAATGTCTACACGATGCACAAAATTCCTTAATAATTTTTTTCTTTTAAATTTAAAATCCCATGTTCAGACTTAATTTTTTTTCACTTCTTGCAAGACTATCCTGAGAATCGAGAGCATCCCAATGGGCGAGCATTTCGACTGGTTCGTGAGCAAAGGGACCACCTTAGTTATGATGAGGTCACACATCTATAGCAGGTCGATCTTTGGCATGTATTCACCATTCCAAAGATGCAATATCTTGAGTAGATGTTGACAACCTTGATGGAGTGGTGGGATGCCACCACATCATCTTTCTAGTTGCCTACTGGAGAGATGACGATCACTTTGGAGGATGTGTATCAAATTATTGGACTTCCCATCTATAGACGATGGGTGGCAATCGACAACACCTGGTCAACATGGGAGCAATCAGAGGGTGTCCTCTACTTCTCTAGGCAGACTGATGATAATGACCACATAGGGTATATCTACACACACTGGTACGATCAGGTGTAGACTATTACACCCCTGTTGTGTTGCATGATGATCATGATGGTGGCCTTCCAAGTCACTATAGATGGTTGAGGATCTCACCTACACAGGGGCCTCATCCATACCATTCATGAGATGGTCAATCATCAGACAGTCTTTGCCTAGGGGCGCAGCATGTTGGCACACCTATACCAAGATCTGGGGTGGTACTTTCACTATGAGTACCGTAACCTCACAACATGCATGTTGTTGTAGGTGTGGGATTTTCCTATATCATGTGCATGAGGCTGGTCAGCTTCCCACAAGGTGACTATACCATGTCCCCATGGCCCATTGGTATGAGGTGACAAGGCAATGGAGACATAATGATCTATAGTTTTGGATATTATAGTTTGATACCCTTATACTTGATCAAGTCAGATGGAGACCCTACCATTTTTTTGGATGGGTAGATGATAGCAGGTATCTTAGAAACCTACAACAGAACCATTTCCTTGTAGGTCGTCATGACCATATTATTATGTTGTATTATTGGAGTTGGGTCATGCGACAACATGGTCATGTACAAACTATCCATCCTAATGTGCCTATGTATACATGGGAATTCAAGAGTGCTACGAGACCCAGGGTCATCCTCTACCCCTCCATCACAAATTTTGTGCCTTCAGATGATGAGCCTGACTAAGATCTACCATCGATAGTCATGGAAAATAACATCAGCATTGTTTTAGACTTTAGAGCATGGTGGGAAAAGAATTTCCCTTGTCCTATGTTCTTAGAGGATGCCCCCGGAGGGGATCCTGACCCATAGGGGGACGTTCCACTATAGGCACCACAAGACAGGAAGAGAGCGCAAGGAAGTGAGCAGCAGCAGGGCGAGGAGGAGCAATTGTAGGAGTAGCGGTTGACAACATCATGAAGGTTGAGGTAGTGGCAGAGGAGTTCAAACCCTCCACCAGCTAACCCCATCTCTTCGGTGCCACCAACACCCACTGTCACAATAGCGGTAGCCTTAGGAGCACCAAGAGTGGCTGTTGATACTGACGATGCAATTCCTAGTGTCGCTCCTCACCCTGACCCTACTTGGTAGCCAAGGGACCCAGGTATACTAAGTATGTTATTTATATTTTAGTATTTTTAATTTTCTTTGTTTATGATTACATAGATATGCCATGTGATACTAATTCTTTTCTTTCTTTATGTGGTTGCAAATGATGTACAAGGATGGTTTGGATTGATAGCCCAGTGCATATAAGAGGTGGTCCCTGACGTGCCCATCTAGGGGATGGTTCTTGAGGCATATCAGCCAGTTTCCATGGGGCGACATGCCCACCTATTTGAGGCAGTAGTGTGTCTAAGGATTGCTTATGAGGGGTGGGGATCAGAGATCATGTAGGTGACTTCAAATGTGACCACACTTTGGGGGAAATGTGACTAGATGTTGGGGGAGCTACGGACAACGCTCGCAAAGTGAGACACGACAGAGATGGGGGATGATGGCACTGAACAAGTGCATGACACCCTATAGAGCCACCTCGATGACCTCTCGGGATAGCCAACAGTCGTGATCTTGACAAATGTTTAGAAGCTATAACAGGAGCTTATGCAGGAACAGATGATGATATGCTCCCTATAGGGAGAGATCAGGGGGATGCATGTAGCCCTTTTTGCATCGTGCTCACATCGATCCAGGTTTATGACCATTGTGTAGCCCCTCCCAAGACCATAGTAGCAACATCCATAGCCGAAGGGCTATGGGAGCCATGGGCCACAGCTATAGAGAGCCCCTATTTTGTACATCATTTTTTATAGCGAGATATATATACATTTTGTAGATCTTTTTTGTATAGACATTGACACATATATTCAGTAGCTACTAATTTTCTGATGATAGTGGCCTGATTCATGTATATGACATTTGATATATATATGCGAGATATTGGTTCTGATATCATGGCATTGTGTACTTTGATGTGTATGCTTCTTAATTTTTATGTATGTTGATGCTATGGATGTTATATGTATATATGGATGTATGTTTACATTAGATGCTATCATAATTTAATGAACACACATGGATGTATGCTAATTAAATACAATGATGATCTATCTACCTTAAAAGATGTAATGTAATGCATGGATACATAGCATAGTAAGACACATGTATGTACATTGCACACACACACACATGGTCACATCATAACACAATTTTTTTTTATAATGTGTTAATGAATAATGTCAACATATGCAATGCTACTATTCATAAAGAGTGAACACCACACATATGACACATTAGACACTACGTATATTATTGACAAAGATTCATCACATTAACGAGCTCTTTTAGAGGTGTTCCATCCATAGACGATAATCCATAGGCACCCAAACCATACACAGAGACAACAATGTAAGGGCCTAACTAGTTAGGACTGAATTTCCCTCTTTGATCAGGTAGTGCATTTACATTTCTCTAATTCTCATAAAGAACCTGTTCTCCTGACTTACAAGTTCTAGGAAGCACACTTTGATTATAATGCCTTGATAATGATCATTGATAAGCTTTAAGATGATTGAGGTCTTGTAATCGGTGCTCATCGAGCATCTATAGCTGATGCAAATGATTAGCTCGATAAGTTTTGTCATCAATTAACCCTTTAAGGGAAACTCACAAAGCTGAAAATCTCCAACTCTAAAGGCATGATAGCTTCAACACCATAGACGAGGTTGTAAGGCGTCATTCCCTTTTTTGTATGAATATTCGTACGATAGGCCCACAAAGCGTACATTAACTAAATATGCCAATCCTTACCATGTTTTTAAATATTTTATGAAGTATGAGCTCAAGATTCTTATCAGACGCTTATGTTTGACTGTTAGATTGAGGATAATAAGGTGTAGAAAATCTATGGTGAGTGTGGAACTTTCTAGGAATCACTTCACTTCCTTGTTCTTGAATAGTGTACCATAGTCAGAAACAAGTGTAGTAGGCAATCCAAAATGAGAAAAAATGTTATTCAAAAGAAAACTACAAATAGCTTCAGCATTCGTGGATCAAAGTGGAATAGCTTTGACCCACTTTGTGAAGTAATCTATAGCAGTAATGATAAAGGTATGTCCCTTAGAAGAAAGAGGTGATATTTTTCTAAGAACATCCAACCCCCATTTTGTGAATGGCCAAGGAGAGGTCTGGTTTTATAACTCTTGTGCAGGTGCATGAATAAGAAAACTATGTTGCTGACATTGCAGGCACTTTTTAACAAAATCGAAGGAATCTTGTTCCATCGTTTTCCAAAAATACCCCATGTGTATCAATCTCTTCACCAGGGATTTACCACCAAAGTTTCCACCCCTAGAGCTTGAATGGGATTCTTTAAGGGTGAGGGGTATTTCTACCTTAGTGAGACATCAGAGAAGCAAGTCATTGTAGGATTTTCGATAGAGAACATTAGACAAAATAACATAACAAACTGAAATCTTTTGTATGCACGTGTGATCATTTTTTGTCACATCATCAAGAAAGTTTCCACTCTTTAGGTAGTTGTAAATATTAGAAAACCATTCTCCCAAGTCCATGTGAGAACACACAAAGGCATCATCAGGAAAGTTTCCAATCTTCAAGTAGTTGTAAATATTAGAAAGCCATTCTCCTGAGTCCCACCCTTTTTACTAGTATCAAATATCATTGCCCCTAAATATTATAAGTGTGGAACTTTATAATTTAGTGTGTTTACAAAGCCTTTTCCAAGATACAATGCTCAATAGGCTCAAAATAGCCAAAATTACAAATTTTGATACAACATGAAACTGAGAAAAAATCTATTAAAATTAGCCTTATGACTATGTAGCTCTCTTCAGTACCTTTCCAATGCCTATTCATTTCCAAAAAATAAGAGCACTGGGGTAAAAGTTATGGCATGTTGAAGAAATTAGCACAAGACAACTTCAACCTAAAATATTTGGTACAACATGACAAAATTTATTTTCAATACCTCTGTGGATGGAAAGTGCTCATCTTGACAATATCCCATTTTCCAAACATAGACATCATGGTGAAAAGTTATGAATTTTTTAAAAACTAACTAAATTTAGCAAAAAAAGTATTACTTTTGATTTAGTTTCTACAAAATCTACTCACTATGTCTAGACAATAACAGAAACCTAAAAATATTTTGATGCTAAGAACAAAACCCATAAATGGTTTTTTGATCCAACAAGCAGAAGATGAAAAAATGAAATTTATTAACTTTCAATGTGTAGAAAAATCAATGCACGACACTAATTGAATAACATTTTTTTCTAGATCTTCTCACTATATACAAAATATAATGAATACCCAGATGGTGTTTCAACCTTGGAAACAAAACCAAATTGTTTTTTTTACCAATGAGTTGAAACAATATTTTTGAAGAAAAAATCAAATCAGCTCTAGTAAAAAATTGTTTGCTAAATCTGTTTTCAAACCCCCATTTGCAACTATGTCAAATGATCTCTAATTTGGATGAAACAAAAGTCAATCTTGACCTTTTTGAGCTTTCCAGACATGTTGGAATAGTCAAAAATGATGTCAGCATAACCAGAAATGTTGCAATCACCTAGATCTCACAAAACATATATGCAATATTTTTAGTGTGAAAGGGGTACTTTATCTAGCTAGTTCATTCTTAGCTAGTTCTCCACTAAAGTCCTCTTCACACTAGCTTAACTTTACATAGGGATGAGGTGGTTGAGCCTTTAATGACATGAGTTGTCACACCTCATAGGATGCCAACACTTGTCATAATTTGGTTGCATCTATCTCTCCCCTTGGCCTATATAACCAAGGCATTTCCTTTGTAATTCTCAATTCTCAAGCTGAATATAGCTTTGCATTCTTGAGAGAAATAAAGTTTATTTCTCCTCATATTTTTGGTTCTGCTTTCCTTCAGTCATTATATTTCTGGGTAGGCTAGTTAGCAAATCTAACATGGTATCAAAGCCAAATGTGAGTTGTGGGTTAGCATTCCTTTAGGAAATTTGAGAGTGTAGAGTTTGTTTTTCATAGCACTTAGTATGCACTACTCTTGCATCCTCAATTGATATGGAGAATTAGAAAAGTGTGAAGAAAACATAAGTTTATAGGGGGTTTCATGCATTGAATTGTCAATTATAGGTCTTCTGAAGCTTCCTAGAGAGATTTTGAGCTCACCATTGAGTCCAGAGTAGCTAAGACATTCAAATCTTCCCTTTGCTTCACCTGAAACAAACACCAGAGGCTAGATCTACAACAATTTGAAGCAAAAGGTTCATTGCCAGATCCAGCAAGGAGCCAAAATTTCGGAGCATCTTGGGTTGAATCTGGCCTTGCCATCATGCTCAGAAGGCCCAAAAACCATAAAATTGACTATCAAAATGTCAATTTTGGACAAAGTTGTCGGGCAAGGCAAAAAAATTTTGTCCAAGGAGCCATTAAGCCCCCATGAAGAAATTAATTTAGAAAATAATATTTTTATTTTAAAATAAAAATATTTTTATTGTAAAATAAAATATTTTGTTTAAAAATATATCTATTTTTATTTTATTTTTAAATTGCAAAAAAATATATTATTTTATTTTCAAAAAACATTTGCAAAGTATATTTTTTTTAAAAAAATTTGCAAAAAACCCATATATTTTTGTTTTTTCAAAAAAAACTACAAAGAATATATTTAGAAAATATTTTTTGATTAAAAAAAAAATATTGTAAAATTAAAAATCAATATATTGTATTTTTAAAAAATCAAAAATTAAAAATTAACAACAAAAAATATTTTGCAAATAACAAAATTTATTGAAAATTTTGATATTTTTTTAAAAAAAACAGTAATTTTTTTTTAAAAAAATATACAAACCTTTTTGCAATGTTGTGCAGTACTGCGCAGAGGCCTACAAGCAAGTATGTGTAGGTACCGCGTGGCTCTGTGGCTTGCGCTACCTCAACCTTCGGGCAATTTTTTTTATTTTTTATAGATTTTTTATAAACTTTTTAATATTTTTAAATTTTAAAAAATCTATTTTTTTTAACATCCACTGACTCATTGAGACGATGCTTTTAATATTTAAAAAAATATATATTAAAAACATTATTTTTTTGAAATCTATCAACAAACTTATAAAAATCCCACCCACCTTTTTAATTGGCTGGCGCATTTTAATATATATATATATATTTTTTTTTTATTAAAAAACCTCTAAAATTTGAAATCCATGAAAATATCTTGCCAACATTTCTTTTTTATGATTTTTTAATATTTTTAAGTTAAAAAATATAAAAATCTTAAAACCACTAAATTTGTCGAGTTATTTAGCAGCGGTTAAACCGGAGGACAGTTAAATTTATCTGGCAGACTTCTATATTTGGTAGTATTTCTAGTGGATATCTAATTTTGGTAGACCACTAAATTTAGCAGTAGTTCTGCTAAATTTGGTGGAAATTTTTCACTCCCTCTCCATTGCTTAGTTGATTTTTGAAGGTCAACTTTGAAAGCTCATAACTCGTGTTCCACAGCTCCATTTTCAGTGCAATTTTTTTTTATTTGGGATAATTTTTCGTGATCTATGCATTGGTGAAGACAGTTTCAAATTTTGGCACACAAATTTATCATAAATTGCTGATTGTCAAGGACTCCTCATCGTTCTCATTTTGCAAACTTCAAATCTACATAACTTTTGCATACAACCTCGGCTCGAGTTGATTCTTTTTTTGAAAGTGTATTATTTTTCATGTACTTTGCATTGGTGTTGTTTATTTTATATGAAATTTTACCAAATATATACTTTCAACACTTGCTCATTTCTTGAGGATTTGTAAAAGTATTGAAATCCATAAATCTGTAACTGCACTAAATATAAAGTGACAAATCATTTTTTTATGGGGGGGTTCCTTGATTGAGTAAAGAAGGGGGGGTATCTTGTTGTCTTTTTCCTTGAACATCTCTCATACTTGTGCTATGTTTTTCCTTCACTATGGGTACATTTAAGTTTCCATTTCTCACACCGTACAACTACAACACATGGCATCAAAATGCATGGAATGCCTTAATGCAACTAGGATATACACCTTATGTTGAAAAGAAGGTAACTGAACCCACAAATGATAAGGAAAAACTACTCTAAATTTTTTAACATACAAAAGCTCTTGGTTGTCTAAGGAGTTTAGTTTCTCTTGATATCATGTTTTAGATTGAAAAATGTAAAGATTCACATGATGTATGGGACAAATTAAAAACTCTCTATGGTACAACTGATGAAGTTCATGGTTATCAAATTGACAATGAATTAATGAGTCTTGATCCAAAGTCTTTTGATAACAACTAGGATTATGTAACAAAGTTCAATGACCTTAGAGCACAATATAAATCATGTGGCTTAGAGAAGAAAGACATTCAACTTGTCTATAACACTCTAAGAAAACTTGGACCTTGTAGATTTGTTTCTAGCTTTCATACTCATAGGTTGACAATGGGATCAACATTTACTACACCTTCTTTTGCATCATTTTCTGAAATATTGATACAAGAACAAGGTAAGCTTCTATCAATGGGTTTTCTTAAGCCTTCGCACTCACAAGCTTTGATGGTTGGTCGACCAAAGGGTCAAAAAGAATCAAGGATACCTGACAACAAAAAAAATCAATTCAAGAAAAATTCACAAAGAGATCAAGCACAATCATCTTCAACAACAAAAGTTTACTCCAACTCTTCTTTAAAGGGGACTTTCCAAAAGAAGGAAAGGCCAACTTGTAGCTACTGCAAGAAACCTAGTCATGAGGAACATTCTTTTCATAAGGAGCAGATCGATGAGTTAAAGAATCTTCTTAAAAAAAACATCATTAATCTACCTTCTTTTGTTGCTCAACAATCTTCTACTCCTTCCAAATCAGGTAAATGGAAAGTGCATGCACTTCTTGTTATTACTGATTCTTCAAAAGAATGGATTCTTGACTCGAGTGCATCACATCACATGGGTTCTATTAAAAAATAGTTTTCTTTGTTGGATCCTTGTTTTGTGCCCCACATTCTCATTGGGGATGATTCTCTAGTGGATGTAATTGGGAAGGGTTCAATTGATACTGGAAATGGTACATTTGAGGATGTTCTCTGCATGCCTAATCTATCAGCCAACCTTCTCTTTGTCTACCAAATCACTCAAAATGGTAGAAAAGTTGAATTCACTTCAAATTATGTCAGCATCAGGAATCTTGAAGATAATGCACTCCTTGCAATTGGTAAAGCCAATCATGAGTCTCGCTTGTATGATTTCTCTCATTTTGTACCTAATTCTCATTCCACTGCATTGTTCACCCATTCAAATGCTATGAGAAAACTATGGAATGAGTGGTTTGGCCATCTCAACTACTACTATCGTCAACAACTCAGCAAATAGAATATGGTCACAGGTCTTCCTCAAATCAATTTTTCAAATGGTGCATGTTCAGTTTGTGCCTTGGGAAAACATCCTGAGGAGAAGTTCGACAAAGGGAAGGCTTGGAGGGCTTCAGAAGTCCTTGAATTGGTTCATAGTGACTTAGGAGGTCCTTTTCCATCATTATCTTTTAGTAAGGCTTTTTATTTGCTGAGCTTCATTGATGACTATTCTAGATACACATGGGTCTACTTTCTTTGAAACAAAGGAGAATTCTTTGATAGATTTCAAGAGTTTAAGGCTCATGCTGAGAAGTAATCTAGAAAGTGTGTCAAAATTATCTGCACTAATAATGGCAGAGAATATGTGAACCATCGATTTGAGAAATTATGTACTCTTGAATGGATTGAACTTCAGCATATTGTTTCCTACAAACCACAGCAAAATGGTGTAGTTGAGAGAAAAAAATAGGTCCCTGAAAGAGATCGTTGGTTGCATGACCCATGCTCACTCCCTTGCACCTGCATATTGGGTAGAAGCTATCAACTATGCTACTCACATTCAAAACAGAATTCCACATAAGGCATTAAAGGGAATCACTCCCTTTGAAACTTGGTGTGGTAGGAAACCTATTGTGGGGAACTTTAGAGATTTTGGCTCCCCAACATGGGCACATATTCCTTTAGAGAAGCACAAGTCCTTGGAACCTTAGATTCGACCTTGTATCTATTTTGGTTACCTTGATAGTGTCAAAGGATATCGGTTAATGGATCCTACAAAACATTAGCTCTTCATTAAGGGTAGTGTGAATTTTGAGGAAATCTCTTCTAGCTCATCCTCTACTCTTCCTTCCTCCATAGTGGATTTAGAGGATTTTGACATCGAGGATTTTCCTCAAGCTTCCTCTAGTCATCAAGTTGATCATGATATTTCATCTTCCTCTTCAGAAAGTTTGGAATCTCCTCCTCCGTCCCCTACCATGCTTCATTGGGCTTGAAAAACACTTGAGTCTGCAGGCGATCTTGTTGGGGATCCTTCAAATACTAGGAGGACTCGGTCACAACATATTGACATTCCACATTCCTACATTTCCATTGCTTCATATCCAAAATCATTTCATGAAGCTTCTGGTATTGCTGAGTGGGATTCTACAATGGAGGAAGAGCACATCTCTTTAATGTGGAATGCAACATGGGATCGCGTTCCACTTCCTAAGGGAAGAAAATTGGTTTGATGTAACTGGATTTATCAAACCAAATTTGCAAGGGATGGCTCAGTTGACAAGTATAAATCATGAATTTTGGCCAAAGGTTTCTCTCAAGTACCAGGTATTGACTACACTGAGACCTTTGCCCCTATTGCCAAAATGAACTCCATTCACTTGCTACTTTCTATTTTTGCACCTCATGGTTGGGTTGTACATCAAATGTATCTAAAGAATGCATTTCTTCACAAAGATCTACATGAATAACTCTATATGGAGCAGCCACAAGGATTCATTCAAGATTATTTAATGGTTTGCAAACTAAGGAAGTCTCTCTATGGCCTCAAATAGGCTCCATGAGCTTGGTATGCCAAAATGTAATCCTTTCTTCTCTCCATTGGGTTCTCCAGATGCCACTCATATTTGAAGTTCTACATCTTATGGAAGGTTGATGCTCTTCTCTTCTTGGATCTCTATGTTGATGACTTGATTGTCACTAGGAGCACTTCATCCATCATCTAAACTATCAAGACTACTTTGCATGACAAATTTTCCATGACTGACTTGGGTCTCTTGTACTATTTTTCTCAGGATCAAAATCACTCATACCTCTTCTAGGATTTCACTTGTGCAACCCAAGTATGATCTTGATCTTTTGTCACATTTTCATATGGCTGATTGTAAGCCTGCACCGACTTCCCTTCTGTATGGAGTTAAGCTTGAGGCCAAATTTTCCACACCACTTGTTGATGCTACTTTGTATCGTCAACTTGTTGGTAGCCTCATCTACTTGACTCATACTCACCCTGATATTTTCTTTGTAGTTGGCATTGTTTCACACTTCATGACGAAACCACATGAGCTTCATTGGAAGGCTTGCAAATGCATCTTGCACCACATCCAAGGAACTCATCAGTATGGGATTCACTATGCGACAGACACAAGTTCAAACTTAATTAGATACACAAATTCTGATTCTAGGCTGGTGATATTGATGATCACAAATCCACATTTGGCTACAGTTTTCACTATGGTTCTGGCCCCATTTGTTGATAGAGAAAGAAGCAACATGCCATTTCTCTTTCTTCCACTGAGGTTGAGGATCGGGGGGATGTCAATACTGCCGCTGATGCTATTTGGATTTAGAATATCCTCACTAAACTTGGCATCACAGGTTTTAGAATCCATCAGTCATCTATTGTGATAACAAGATCATCGTCCAAATCTCGAAGAACCCATTCCATCATTAACGAACCAAACACATCGAGATCCATATGCATTTTCTTCAGGAGCTGATTCAGGAGCAGGTCATTGATTTGTGATACTGTCCTACAACAAATCAAGTTGCAGACATATTCACCAAACCCTTCACTAAGAGCAAGTATGTTCATCTTCGGTCTCTCGTGGGGGTGAGGCACATCTCTTTTGGGGGGTCACTTAGACCTTCTTCATTCACCCTCTCATGGGTAGGAGTTTTTTCCCATTGGGTTTTTTCCATCTTTATCATTGAAAAGTTATTATGTACATGGGTACCTCATTAGGCCTAGCAGTTGGGACCCATATTTGCATCTTTGCATTGTATACTTCTCCCTTAAGTTGCACTTAAGGGGGAGTGTTAGTATGAAAGGGGTACTTTATCTAGCTAGTTCATTATTAGCTAGTTCTCCACTAAATTCCTCTTCACACTAGCTTAAATTTACATAGGGATAAGGTGGTTAAGCCTTTAATGACATGAGTTGTCACACCTCATAGGATGCCAACACTTGTCATAATCTGGTTGCATATATCTCTCCCCTTGGCCTATATAACCAAGGCATTTCCTTTGTAATTCTCAATTCTCAAGCTGAATATAGCTTTGCATTCTTGAGAGGAATATTGTTTTATTACCCCTCATATTTTTGGGTTTGCTTTCCTTTAGTCATTAGATTCTTGGGTAGGCTAGTTAGCAAATCTCACAATTTATTTAGCAATTCTCAAGCTGGATATAGCTTTTCCTTCTTGAGAGGAATACAACTTATTTCTCCTCATATTTCTAGTTTTGCTTTCCTTCAGTCATTAGATTCCTGGGTAGGCTAGTTATCAAATCTTACAGTTTATTTACCTTGATGGTGTCAAAGGATATCGGCTAATGGATCTTACAACACATGAGCTCTATATCTACCAATGAGTCGAAGCAATATTTTTGAAGGAAAAATTAAATCAACTCTAGTAAAAATTTGTTTGCTAAATATGATCTTCAAACCCCCATTTGCAACTTTGTCAAATGATCTCCAATTTGGATGAAACAAAAGTTAATCTTCACCTTTTTGAGCTTTCGAGACGTGTTGGAATAGTAAAAAATGTTGTCAGTATAACTAGAAATACTGCAATCACCTAGATCTCACAAAACACATTTGCAAATCCTTTCTGATTCTCCAGATTGTTCAAAATGCAAGAGAAGAGCATATGGTAATTTACAAGATCTTTACAAGAAAACTCAATCTCTCAATCAAGAACCTATGAACATAGATTTCTCAAAATAAAATCTCTGATACCATGTTAGAAATCTAAAATAGATTGAATAACCCAAGGAACTTTTAAAGAGAAAATCAAAGTTACATAAACTAGAAAAATATAAATAATTCAAACTAGGACTCTGAGAGATTATGCAATGTTCATGTGACAATATTGCATTGAGAGCTTCCAAGCTAAAAAGATATACAATGCAAAGATGCATAAAAGATTGTAATAAGATGAAAATACAAGCTAGGTAGTGAGTTTATATAGAACTTAGGAGAGGATGTAGGTGGAAAATCCAACCGATAGGAATCAACCATGGGTCATCCCACAATAATGGGTTACACTTTTTGGCCAAAGTTGACACTGAAATCAACATTTTCAAAAAAAAATTCACTTTCTGACACCTATAGTAGGTAAACTATTAGGAATTTGAAAATGATGTAAACTAGTGATTTGTGAGATTTTTTCTGTAGATTTTAAATATATATTTTTTAAAAAAATTGGAATTAAATTGTTTTTTTTTTGCATCTCCTTTGATAACTAGTTTTTAATAGTAAACAACATTTTTTAAAAGTGATGTGTACTTCGACACGCATAACTTTTTTTCTACAAAGGATAAAATTTTGATTCTTTTTAATTTAGGTTGCTAACACTGGTATCTATTGGTTTCATTTTGTTTCATAACATTTTGTTGAATATTTTTTTTTTAATTAAGTTTTGAAGTCAAAACATTTACAATTTAGACATAGGTGCACTTCGGCTCATATAACCTTTTTGGTATGTATTGAAATTCAATTTTATTTTTTTTGTTAGAACGAGGACACCAATACCTAGGGCATAGATATTTTTCAAAAAAAAAATTCTCAAATTTAATATTTTTCCACAATGATTTTTCAATGAACTTGATGTTCAGTGAAAAACCTATGTTCAGTTAAACAAAAGAATAAAATGAAAAATAAAAACAAAATATATTAAATTTATAGTTTTTGGAAAGCATGGTTCGAGCACTATACTCCCTTAACTTGGTTTATCAAGTTTGAATCCATTTACACCTCCTTTTTGGGCTTCAATAGTCAAAAAAATACATAAAATTTGAAATGGTGGAGGGGAAAGAGAAAAAAGGGGGGTTCATTAGAACCCCCCTTCATTCAAACCCCCCTTCATTTGAAGGTTTGGGGGTTCATTAGAAGGGTTGGTTCGAATGAACCCCTCTCCATTCTGCTAAATTTTTCCACGAAAGTTTCCTCTAAGATAGCCTTCGAACGAAGGCTCCAAAAAATGCATTTAAACAGCTAATTTTTGGATTTCCTAATATTAGCATTTTTTATTTTTTATTATTTGCAATTGTTTTTTTGTTTTCTTAAGTTTCTATTATGAAAGTATGTGAATTTTTTCTATATAAGTAAGAAAAAAATCATAGAAATTGTCAAAGATATTTTGGTTTTACAGGGAAAGCTTTGGAGGAGAATATCTGAAGAATTGTGAAAAATATTTTTGTTCTATTGGAGGAGAATATTGAAGAATTGTGAAAAATATTTTTGTTCTATTGGAGGAGAATATTTGAAGATCAGAAGAGGCTTTGGAGGAGAATATTTGAAGATCAAAAGAGGCTTTGTTCTACTGGAGGAGAAGATTAGAGGAATTTTCAAGCGATATTTTACAAAGAAGGAGATGGGAAACAAAAAAACAAGACAAAGGAAGAGTCAACGAAAGAATTCAGTAGAAGAGGAACAAAGATTATGTGAAGAAAGCTTGCAAAGATATCATAGATGAAAACAAGGTATGCCAAACTTGTGCCTCTCCCAATATTATTCCTTTTGTATCCCTTTAACCTTCCATTTTATATTTTTATTCAAGAATTATGTAGGAGGATTAATATATTTCTTTTGATCAACGTAAAATTTCCTATCTCAAACCTATCTCAAAATTATTTAGTTTCATGCATTCTTTGTAGAAATTTAAGAGTGATAATATCTTAATTTACACTAGATTTAATATTGCAACCTTAATTTTCTTTCTTTAAACTAACATGCATTTCCCTTCATTAGCCCCACACTTAAAGATGAAATAAATACCCGAAATGATTAATTACCATGAAATACCAAAAGCCTTTAATAGAAGACAAAAAAAGTGAATAGGTACTGAGCATTATTAATAGAAATCACAAGTGTGACATTATGAAAAAATTGATGGTAAAATTGATGAGAATAGAACAAAAGAGATAATTAATTATCTACAAAATTAACTACTGGCAAGCCATAGAAGGGGATGCAATTGGAATCTATCAAAGGAATACAAGAATCCAAGGAATTTTACAGTTGATAGAGAGAAACAACAACTTTCCAATCTTACACAAAGTTAAGATGCTTCTCCATGAAGGTTGTGTCATCATTCTCCCTTCATCACCTTTACTTTGTGTCCTCTAGTTCTCAAGCTATGTCTGATCTAATCAAGAATGGAGTAAGATTTCAATCTCTCTTGTAACATTTTAATGTTGTTGGCATTTTTCTTTATGGGGGCTCTACTAACTTTAATTACCCTCCTTAGAATAGCTTTGATCCATAAAATATTTCTCTAAAAATGTAATTCATTCACCACTCTTAGTGTTTTCCATTTTCAATTCACTAATTTATTCCATAACCTCCCAATGTTTGAAGAAAAGTTGTTCTTCTTTCATAGGGACAAGCACCTTTTCCTTGGAAGTTTCTTAGCCATTTAGATAGTTTTTAGTTTCATTTTGTTGGTCTCAATGAAGAACCACTTAAGGATTGTATGATGAATGATAACCTCTTTGTTCATATCAATATTTTTATTTGCAATCAAGTTCACAATTGAAGCAACAACCTCTAAAGAGAGAGAATGGCATGGAAGATCAGCCAGTGAAATAGGAGGGGCAAGGCATAAATATTTCACTTTACCTCATCATCCAAATCAATTTCATCCTCCATTTTCACTTTACTCTTCACCTTAAGATTATTTTTCTACCCTCCACTCCCTTTAGTTTACCATTCAAAATGGGGCCATTCTCATCATAGCTTTCCCCTTCTTGAATGTGACTTTAGTGCTTCTAATATCTTCACCACCAAAAAAATTCATTCTAATATCTTCACTGCCAAAAAATTGCATTCTTCCATGATTCTCAAGATCATTAGGGCCAAAGACAAGACTCTCTTGGAAAGGGGACCTAGGTTCAAGACTCAAGGTAAGAAGAATAAACCATTTTAGGAGTGTAATCCATAATGGAATAAGGTCATCTCTTCTTATAGTAATGTAAGTCCAATTTAGAAGAAGCAAGGTGAATTCTACAAGTAGCAATGACAAGTGGGGGTTTCAAGGATAATTCGTGTTTAATAAGTAGGATGAAATATTTGTGTAGGGCACAACCTTAATTATTCTATTAAATTCAAGAATAGAGTATTCAAGAAAGGGTAACATAACGAAAGGAAAAATCACTAGGTAATTGTTATGAAAATAGACAAATGATGTAAAATGGTGTAATTGGCTTGGAAGTGCTCCTCAAGCATGACATACCTTGTTAGCAAAAATTGAGCATAGATAAAGGATTTTGTCCTAAGTTACTTTGGTGTAGTTCTTATACCTTAGTATGAGCAATAAAAGGGAGACAATAACTTATGTGGTGAGTTACAAAAGGATGTGGTAGGAAAGAACAATTAAAATTGAAAATACACATATATTCACAAATAAATAATAGCACATCATACATTCATTAGATCATCATGCAATATATTATATTCATCATATATATCTCTGCTACATAGTTCATTTATACATCAATATTCTTTCTTATATTTCTCTTCTATATATCATCCATCTATAATATATTACATACTTTCTTCTCTATTCTACTTCTATAACTTCACCATAACTTCATCTAGTGCTTCTTTCCTTAATTTTCCTATATTTATATTGTTTCTTCTCTTCTTTGCTTAACATTATGACTAATGTTTCAAGAAATCCTTCAATTATCTCTACTAAATATCAGATCTCTTGACATTCTGATATTTGCGAAAAGCCAACACAACCTTAGCATTTGCATAGACTAGTTTATCATTTATTTCATATGGTAATTGCAATATCTACAATGTGAGTGGTTCCACTACCTCCATGAAAGTGTGCTCTTTGTCTACCACAAATGTAATGTTATTCACATATTAGTGCATAATATTAGAGGATGCTTAGTCCCTTGATTTCATTTGGGCTTAGAAATTTATGAAGAATATGAGTATATGATTAAGATACATAACATATTTAAAGTGTTTCACATATATCTCGATATATCAGTATATCTCTATATATCAGTGAGGTTGTTGACTAAATTGCCATGGCATCGTACTCTCACACTTATAGCAGGTTGTCATATCTTTATGAAATGCCTTTAGATCCATTTATTCTCACTAGATTTTGACAAAATATCATGTGTCTTTCTCACAAACACCACCATCCTATGTAATGCCCCCTCAAGGATTAGACTGAAAAAATGTGATTAAATACAATAACACAACATTTATATTAATACAGAACATCCATCTTTTATGTAAATTGAGCAGAGATTATGAGAAAATTTCCACCAAATATGGCTTTTGGGTAAAGATTGTAAGAAGACTCATATATATACATGTGGAATAATCATTAAAGGTTGTTGTTACAAATGGACACAGAAAATTTAAATCTGAAATTCTCTAATTTGAAATTATGATGTGAAAAAAAAAAAAAGACGAGTCCAGAATTCAATAAAGAGTTAGTGCAGATCTTTTTTTACTAACTAGTTGATCTTGTTAATCTCTTGGCATCTTATGACCTCCAAATTCCTTTACTTCAAGTGAGTTTATCACTGCATAATATACAATTTGTTGAATACCTTATGCAGATGTTTAGGATCCAAATTGTGGTATACCTTATGTAAATTGGTGTGGATGAAGATGTATTGAATTTGAGAAGGAGAATTAATAAAGAACCCTACTTTTAACACCTATTTTCACTGTTCTTTGAGATGGTACGGCATGTACGGACCACTAATGGGCCTGAGATTTGTTGGATGTGGTAGAGGTTTGAATCTATTTTAATTCGGTCTTTGTTTTGTTTCATTTCATTGAGAAAGTCAAAAGTTATAGCATTTTTATTGAAGACTGCCTGAAATCATATGAGGGTAAACAATAAGCATTTAAAATTGTTGAATTCATTATTTTGTACGGTGGGAAAAAATCTAAAATTTGGTGAAATAAAGCATATGTTTGTGTACTTTCATGTTGCAAAGTTGTAGACCCAAAGGATTAAGTTTGTTTATCATTCCATGATGCTCTAGGCTGGATTTTGTATGATTCTGATGGCGTTTAAATTCGCACCTCTGGAATGCATATTTGAAACGGACAGCTATGCACAGATGAACTGCTCTTCAAATTAGGAGGGGAAGCTCCCTCTTGCTGATGGTGTTGAAAGAAAGTAAACTAAGAACTAAGTTGCCTATCTTTTTTATCATCTAGAGCACAAGGTTTATAAAACACAAACGTCGCAGCTCAGATTTTCTGATTTAAGAACTTCAACTACGACTAACTTAAACTAAAGACATTTCTAACTTCTCAAGTAATAAGCAGAGCAAGAGAAACTAGAAATGAAAAAGGTAGATTTTCTGACAAAATACTTCGATAAACTCTTTCTCAACGAACATCTACACACTTCAATGTAAGTTGAAATCAAGATCATAAAAGTAAAACACCAATAACGGAAATCAGAGATTTTATATCAAGGCAAAGGAGGCTCATGATTTTATTACTCAAACTTCTGGAACAAAACTCACTTCTAACATGCCTGGAATAAGAAATTGCAGCTAAAGAGGCTTGCAATCTTATTCTTACACAATAGAAACAACAATCACACTAACTCCTTGTTGGCTAAAGAGGCTCAACAATTTGCTATCACAACACAATTGAACGACACTTGAATAACAAATAGAAGGCAAAATAGGCTCAGCGTTTTGTTATCACTAGCATGGTTAAAGAAACTAATGAGCCAAGGCTCTTATTTATAGACAAGCAGAGGAGTAGGGAACCCTAAAATCTCCTTGCTTTCACAATCTAGGGCTTGAAGCAAGCTTTATTACTAAATCTAGAAAGAAGATAACATCTAACACCTAAGAAAGCAGAAAAAGCGGGAAATGCCAACTATTACATCTTATCTTCTTTCTCTTCTCAAAGAATGGATAAGGATCATTCCAAGAATAGAAAGAAAGTGGGAAAGAAAGCTTCTAGATGAAAGCCGCTTTAAATCTCAATCACATCCGCTAGGAAGTTAGAGATTGTGTCCCGGTTCGGTGCATTGATACTGTCTTAAAGCAATATTTTGATTCTCCAAGATCTCCTCGCCTTCTGTGATCAAACTTAGAGAATCCTTCACTTCTTTGGCTATTTTATGAGTTTTGTTCTTGAAAAACATCGCTGCCCCAAAAGATGACTCACAAATTTGATAACTTGGCGGCTCTACAACTTTATACTTCTGACACTTCACCTGATTTCCAACAGAAGAGTATTGCACAACTCTTTTATAATACCTTTCCTTTTTCTCATATCACACCTTCTCTTGTTCTTCAGCTAAGATGATGAAGTTTTGACATAGTGTTGATTTGGTCTTAAACTCGAGGGGAGTGTACTCCATATTGGAAACCTTGAAAAATGACTGTAAACTCACCTATGTTCAGACAAGCTTTGAGCAACTTTCTATTTTTAGAATGTTGGTTTTTCGGCCTCAAACAGACAATTTTTTGGAAATTTTTCTAAGATATGGGTTTTGCTCATAATTTTATTGCAAGACAACCCAGATCGTCCGTTTTTGAAAATCTTGAATTTTGACTGAAAAAGCAGCAAACCCTAATTTCTTCAATTTTTCACCGAAAAAAGCTGGCACCTGGGTTTTGTTCAGAATACAATTAGAAATGGACCCAGTTGATCAGATATGAAAAACACTGATGGCTAATCGAAAAAGCAGCCAACCCTAGAATTTGAAATTTTCTTGAAAAAGTTGTGATATGGGTTTTCTTCAGAAGACTGATTTGAGAGGACCTAAATGATCAAAATTTGCAAACTCTAAAGATTTCACTAACATGCAAGGAAAAAGCAACTGCTGCAACTTGATGAAAATTTCTTGAAATATTCTTCAGAAGAACGAGTTGAGCAGACCCAGAAGGCTGAAAATTGAAATCTTTGACCTTCTCCTTCAAAAATTTGATCTTCTGGATGAAAAAGCATGAAAAAGCAAGGTTTTATGTTGCTGGTCTGAAAATTATTTATAAAAGTCAGCAACCTTGAGTTCTTGAATCTTGAAATAAATCCTCAAAGTTGCTGCTCCACTTCTCTTCTTTGGACGCCACCTGCAA
Source organism: Sequoia sempervirens (assembly GCA_007258455.2). Taxonomy (NCBI): domain Eukaryota; kingdom Viridiplantae; phylum Streptophyta; class Pinopsida; order Cupressales; family Cupressaceae; genus Sequoia; species Sequoia sempervirens. The sequence continues at coordinate 16,514 of VDFB02142401.1, read as the reverse complement.
AAATGATGAAAACTGAATGGAAGAGATGTCTTAAATAGATTTAGGGCTTGAAACAACTTTGCTTTCTTTTGCTTTAATCTTCAAACCCTAAAACCAGCTTGTTCAATGAATTTGGACATTCATCTTTCTCTTGCCATCTTTGAAGTTTTGAAAATTCTACTAAGGCATTGAAAGTTGGGTGCCCTTCTTGGTTGCAGGCGCCAACCTTTTCCAGACTTAACCATTTTTAGGAATTTTCAACTTTTCTTCCATTTTGACCCCTGGTTTGATCCTGATTTTTGGATGTTCAGCTGATCTGATGAACGAGCTGGATGATTCATTGCGTAGCCTGACTGATTTTGAGAAGATTGTTTTGGAGGCGCCTTTGACAGAAAACTTCATTTTGACCTTCAAATTCATGGGAGCCCATTTCCTCCAGGGGCTCCGAACTTTCACAGTGTTAGCCATTTTTTTATGATTTTCAATTCCTTCATTCCCTTTTATCTTTTGATGAAATCTTGATTCTGAGAGCTACATTGATCTAATTGACTGGCTGACAAGTTCACTAGATAGCTTGGCTGAAATCGACGAGATGATCTTAGATGCTTCATTGACGAATTCCATCATCTCAGAGCTCAAAATCTTGGGCGCCCTTTCTCTCCAGGGGCGCCCATCTTAAGCAAACTTAACCATTTTTTTTATTTCTTCATCCCTTCAATTCTATAGATGATCTCGCTTGATCTGGTGATCCGGAGCTTGGATTGACTGACCGTTGGGCTTGTCGCGAAGCTGGGAGGATTTTGGAGGGGGTTCTCTGGGAGAGATTTTGTCAAAAAGTGAAATTCAGGCCCTCATAAGTTTGGGCACCCATCTTGATTGGGAGCGCCCACTTCCACCAGACTTAGTTTATTTTTTCATTTTTTTGTGTTTACTTTTGAATCTTCATTCATAACCTTCGTCGGACCCTCTGTTCGGTGCTTCAGATCTAGTGACTGCGACCTCCAATAGGCATGCTGAGTATCTCGTTTGAAAGCTGGATCAACCGTGAAGAAATCATATTAGACACTCATCTACAAATTCATCTGATAGACCCCCTGAAAACTTGGGTTCCCTTCTTCACCAGGGGCGCCCACTTTACTAACACTTAGTCAATTTTTGATAATTTTCAACTTTCCTCGTTCTGACCTCTGTGCGGATCTTCCCTATTCAGTGTTGAATTCTGGTTGACTGGATGATCCGTTGACTGCACTGTTGGATCTGTTGCGAAGCTGACAGAGAATCGAGCAACTTTGACTAGAGGCATAAACCCTAATTTCATCTTCTGATGCCCTAAAAATATGGGCGCCCTTCTTCACCAGGGGCGCCCATAGTCACCAGTGTTAGAAACTTTTCAACATTTTTCACTTTCTTCCTCGTTCTCCGTGACGGCTTGCCAACTCGCCTTCTACTGAATGCTTTGAATGTTGAATCTGACACCTAGCAGCTAGATGACCTTCATTGATGACCTCGGAGCTCCTGATATGCTTCTAAAAAAGTAGAATAGACCCAGTAGGGCAAAACTGATTATTTTGAGATTCTGACTGAACCAGCCTGATGTGGATGTACTTTGAACTAATCAAAATTAGTTCGGGCCCTATCAGACCAAAATTCTATTTTTAGAAACTTTATATTTTTAGAAAGTTTTGCCAGTATCCATTTCTTAAGAAACCTAGAAAACGTTACTAATTTTAGAAAATTTCTAAAAATAGCAATTTTCCTAAAATTTAGGGATGAAAAACTGAGATCTGGGTTTTGTAGGTTAAGCTGCTCTGAGCAAACCCAGATCGTCAGAAATTGAAAATTTTGTGTTTTGACCCCTCATGCAAGACATTTACACCCAAAATTTGACCTTTTTGACTGATTTAACAAGACTTTTACTCATTCCTTCAAAATGTCTAAGTGTAACAAAAATTTTAATTTTGGGGTACAACAGATTCTAGACTGGGGATGATAGATAACAGTAAGGGTTTGAGTAATTTGATGAAGGAGTTGGCATTCTTGATAGGTGAATATGTTTGTATATGGTGTCAAGGATTTCTAAGACACTTTTTTAAGCTAGGGTTTATAAAAACTCTGAAAGCTTTAGACCTTTTTATGCCATTGTCCTGTATGGCAGACTTGTTACAGTCATAGACAAGGTTGTGTATAGTGCATTTTAGAGTTTCCTATGGTTAATGATTGCAACAACCTTTCAAGAATCATATGTTGAATTGTATTTCATGCCATTAAAACTATGTTTAAGGTCTAGGAGGGTCCTTTGATATTGCATGACAAAATAGATAGGAGAGGACAGTCTTAAGAAGTCTAAATAGGCCTGATTACTGAATGACAGTCATTATTTGGTGGTGTTTGTAGAATCTATGATCCTTTAGCTATGTAGGATCAACAATTCTGTAGTGAATCATGACATTATACTATCCACTATTATGTGGTAGGCATGTTCCCTATCTATGGAAGCTTCTATGAAGTACCAAGTCCAATGCTACACTCAAAGGAGGTAGAGTTTGTCACATTAAATATGATAATTGATCAGAATTATAATAGTGCCTTCACGCCCCAACTATCTATGTTGTTGATAATTTATTGTGGAAACATTGAGCTTGACCATTATGACGCTCTTTGTTGTGCCTTCAATATGAATCTTGGAAATCATTTGGACAACACTTACTGATCAACATTGTCTTTTGTGTTGTTGTTTGTTGGAGGGAAAATAACTTTAGTGAACAAACTATCTATGAATCAGGTCTGCACATAAGAAACATAGAGTTTAGCACACAATTCTTCCTATAATCCATTCTAAGCCAACATCAGACTTATGTTGCAAGTGGTGTTATATGGATGTCTGGGGAATATTAATAGCCAACATCTTTATAGATATGTAACTCTTAATAATAATAAAAATGGGGCAAATATAAAGCATGCAACCAACATTAAAAATCAAACTTTGATTATATATTTGCATCACAACCTGATGGGTACACGATACAGTCCAGCAAGAATTATAATAATAGAGGGATTGTAACCTTGAATCTTAAAGATATATCTCAGCATGTATCAGATTCATATTGCAATGCATCTGTGCTAGATATAGCCCAAAAGCTCCCCTTGATTTGGCCACAAGAGCCATTTTCCAGCCTCAAATTCTACCTGTCCTGTACAACCACATTTCCTACGAAGGGTTGAAAATTTAATCACTCTTTCAAAACAACTCAAGATGCTGTGAGGACTTTTAGGAACGTCAATCTTGTCACTGAGAATATCGATCATTTTTTACATTTCAAAGCCCAGTTTATAATTTGCATAGAAATATTATTTTTCAGTCTTGTATCCTGAACAACAATCTTACCTGTAGAATTCTGCTTTTCATGTGGTTTTCTGTGATAGGCTCTATTTTAGACTTTATTAGGTTCATTTGATGATCTTGTGGCTGGCTTGTGTTCATTGCTAGCTGGTTTGTTCAACAGCTCTTTCTCTGCTGGTTCCGTTAGTTTTCTGCAAATTCATTAATCAATAATTCTATATCTTTTAGTCCATCCATGGAGATGAAACCCCATGTAAATGAAAGAGGGGAGAAGCTTGGTTTCATGCAGAAATATCAATTCTAGTATCTAGAAAGCTGGATGGTTGGAAAGCATAAGATGTAAGAATATTGAAATATTCTCTCAACATGGAGACAAAATATAAACTAGAGGACAACCCTCCCCTGGTCAAGGTTCCTCTAGAAATAGTAGAGCCCCTGCTTCCAAAGGTGGATATGGTGATTAAAAAAAAGAAAATCTAAGATGGGTTGTCCTCCACAGACTGCTAAAAAATTGGAGATAGAAATTCACAGGGATCTGCAGAAATATATCAGGTGATAGGAACCAATCTGTTAGCCATTTGCATGAAGGAACCTTCATTAATAGGATCAAAAAGTGATGAAATGGGCAAGAAAATTCATGCTGCTAAAGTATACATAAGACCATCCCTAACTCTCACCAGAGATGGTCACACAATAACATGCATTGTATGGTCCAATCCATTGCCACAGACATGTTGATAGAAGAATGCAGGTTTTCTGTAACATCCCAGCATTCCTAAATTTTTGCCTGAACTAGTGAAGGGATGAAAATCCTAAGGACCTTGTGATTTATGAACCTAAATAGCATTTGGTTTATGAGATTGATTGAATATGATTAATTTTAATAATTGATTTCATGTGTATTTAGATTAAGATATACTTGTGATGACAATCTTGAGATCATAACAAGTAGAAAAATCCATATCAATATCACACACCATAACTACCAAATGTTCTTAAGATATGGTTGTCCTGCATGCCACAACCAAGGGTATGGAATGGTCTGGCATTAGCACATAGAAGCAAATCATGCCTCTATGAATCAGGTCTGCACATAAAAAACATAGAGTTTAGCACACAATTCTTCCTATGATCCATTCTAAGCAATATTGTATTTTCTTGTATAACACCTAATTAGCATTTTAATTGACAGGAAAATAGAGATCCAATAAGTAATGTACACACATTCATTTATGAATCCATTTAGAAATAGGGATAGGAGCTAGTAGGAAGAGTTGTGGACTCGATGACACACTAACCCGTTTCTTGACTTATCTAACTCCTAGCAGCCATTCAATTCAAAACTTTCAAACACAACTCTCAGTATAAACCTTCTTCTATGGCTGTGGTTAGTAATTTGGATACCCCTTTAATGGTTTTAAATCATATCTAAAACCCAACATATGTTGCTTTAAAAATAAATGTTTAAGTCAGGACTATATTGCTGCAAATTAGACCAATTAGGCTTTAAAAAGAAATGTTTAAGTCAGGACTATATTGAAATTTGATTGTGTATCAGTCCAAAGGAGTTTCCCTTAAAAAAAGGAGCATGGAAATTTATACAATCTTGAATTTTGGATTGATTATATCATCAATTGTGATAGGTCATAACTTACACATTTGAAAGTATGGATGGTATTCACTTGAAAGAATAGTCTTGCTTCTGAAATTTCAACTAGGTTATTTTCAATTATGAGTCTTGTATGGTTTCTGCCTTCGCATGTTGAGATTCTAATGCATGTTTTAGTTAATATTTTATGTCATATACTTTTCATAGAGACAAATCCCCATAAGTCCATGCACTCATGATATTTTCCCATTCAAATGCAGTGTGTTTAGACGTGGTCAGGAATCCTAGATCAAAGTTTGAGTCAGGCTTGGTAAGTCTATAGTCATGATTTGTTGACATGTTAGTCTCAGTTGTACCTTGTCTTTATCACTGACATATAGCAAAGAAGTCTTTAGTTCTCCTTGCCATTCACACTAGTGTATTCTTTATTCCATGTCAATGATTTCTCTAGATTGATGTGAATCGCTAATTGTATCATTACAATACCAAGAGTTTATGATGTTGCATCAATGCAGTGAAACCTCCAATCTTGAAAAACAAATTGCAACTAAGATTATAATTCCCTCCATGACCTGAAGTACTTTGGTACCTTGTCACCTCCAATACATTTGTCTTTGTCACCCTGGTTTGTTGTTCCCTATGGATGATCACGGTTATTTTCTTCAATGTTGTCCTTCAAATGGCTGCTCCTTTGGTCATGAGAACCATAATCTACCTTGCAAATTTTTCCCTTAGAACTGCCATTGTACTTGGACCAATTATAATCTCTCTTAAGAATAGAGTTAAGTATTAGATCTTAAAGATAAAACAAAATTTTATGCTTCATAGTTATCCTAAGCAACCCAGTCTCATTCTTTTCTTGCAAGACTATGTATATTTTAAAAACTACAGCTTAATTTATCATAGTCAAGATCCACCTAGTGATCAATTAAAATCATCCTTTAAGTTCCATATGTTAATTTTATTCTATGTGTTTTTGTGTAGGGGATCAACATACAGAAACTGAAGTAGAAGTCGAGCCAAATTTAGATACTGGAGCAAATGACGCTAAAGAACATATAGTTGATGTTAGGGAGGAGGCCCAAGTGCAAGGAATGAATATTGGAGAGGGGTCAGGATCACTTCGGGATACCATCATGGATGAGCATATGAATATAGCTAAAGAGGTGAAGAGAAAAAATTCTTCTAGAAATTTAGATCATTTACTTCAAATGGATATGGAAAAATTGAAGTTTTATGTTGAACAACCTAGAAATAGTAGTAGGAGGTCAATGAACAAAATTGCAAAGAAAATAATTGCTCATTTCAATAACCTTGATACACTCGATCAAGCCCAACTATTATCAATTGTACTTCTAAGTAATGAGCTACAAGAGCCATTACAATTGTTGGGTGTAGATACAAGTACGAAAAAGAGGAAAGGTTCACACTTACAAAAAGACATTGTTGAAAATTTGAAAAAAGGTTTGGGGTCCATTGGGAAACAGTCTCGATCAATAGATAAGGCAATTTCAAGAAGAGTCATGTTGACATCAATTTTAAGTGAAAAAATGGCCAAAAAAAGACAAATCTCTTCGCTTTCAACCGAGATTGGTTTCAATAGAAAGACATTGACACAATATGTCAAAAGGAGAAAGATTCTTGATGATAGTACCTCATAAGGCAATTGGGAAATTATGTGTAGAGCTCCTTGATCTGACAGGATTCAAGATGTTTTTAGGAACTTCATCTCAACCTTTTGGAATGATCATACCCATCCTTCATCAAATAGTAGAGATGTTATCAGACACAGGATTGGGCTCAATAATAATGAATTACATATAAAACATTGGCTAGACATAACACAACATGAGATGTATGTAATGTTTTGTAATTCAAATCCACATATAAAGATTGGGCAAACAACGTTTCAAAGGTTAAAGTCATACTATGTGAAAACAAACAAGGTTTTTGAAACTTGTTGTTGTCGTTATCATATTGAATTTGATCTCTACTATCAAGTGTTTCAAAAGATTAGAGAAGAAAGTGATGGTATTCAGAACGTGCCTCCTAGACAATCAAGTCAGTTCATAGCATCCATCCTATGTGATAAATCAAATGATGATAATGCAACCAATCAAATAAGTTGCATACAAGGACACTGTGAAACATGTAGAAATTTGGCTAAAATGCCTTTGAGAGATGAAGATACCAACCTAAAAAAGTTGGTAAATTGCAAGAGTTACAAGTATATCAAGTTTCATACCAAAAGTGGCAAAGAATCAACAAGGTTAGATTATGTAGAAGAGGAGATACCTATTGGAACATTTATGGAAAAGTTCCGTAAATTGATACAACCATATATACAACATGCTTTCTTTTCTAAGTGGCAAGCACAACAGTTTTAGACATTAAGAGATACATTCCCACTTGGAACAGTGTTATCAGTAGTTGACTTTGCAGAGAATTACTCTTTTGTACATCAAAAAGAGATTCAATCACAATATTATTTTTCAGAGCAGATCACTATTATGGTGCATGTGTGTTATCGACATGCACAAATGGATTTGGATGGTGTTGATAGTACATCTGAGGAACGAGTCATTAAGAAAGAATATCACTTCTATATTAGTGATGACAAAGAGCACGAAACTCTATTTTTACAACATTGCTTCAAGAATTTTTTTGAATATTTGGCAATCAGGGGTGTCAAAATTGAAAAGCATTTTGTATGGTCAGATGTATGTGCTTTACAATTTAAATCTTCAAGACCATTTTATGCACTTTGTAGATATCATCAAAATGACAACATACCACATGTTTGGAGCTTCTTTGAGAGTGGACACAGAAAGGGTGAACATGATGGTGCAAGAGCTCGCATCAAACATGCTCTAAGAAAGCATCAACTGAATTATGAAGGAGATCCTATAAAAAATGTGCATGATGTTGTTGAATGGTGTCAGAAACACTTTGCATCAAATTAGGTTGGCACATCTTCAACAAACAACCGATCCATTCCACATAGAGTGTTTTGGGAGATATCAGGTATATTTTTGTTTATATTTAAATCTTTAAATATACATATATGTGTACATTCAAGTTTATTTATTTTAGTTTGAATATATTTATATTAAATTATGTTTTTTTAATGCAAAATTATTTTTTGTAGGTGTGGATAGAAGATCAATGCATGGATGCAAGAGGGTAGAGAAAACAAGATCTTTGCATTCTGTCATGAGTACAAATAGTTTCCCGTGGACATTGCAAACTAGGGATTACTCATGTTTTTGTTATGACTACATTTTAGAAAACTACGATGAATGCAACAACCAACAAGGATATTTCAGTGGATGGAATTTGGTGCCACTAGATGTTAATGACACATACAATGAAGATGAAGATGAAAGCTTTGAAGACATTCCTTTGATTTCAATTGATTATGACCATATTTCAGGACTAATTAAAAAGGGTATGTATGTGTATATATTTATATCATACATGTACGAGCTTTTGAAAATTTGTAACTTAATCGTTTAATAATTTTTTGCTACTTATTTTAAGTAAATTTATATATACTTAAATGATAGTGGAACTCCTTTTTTTACAAATTTTCCATGTAAATTTGGTGCAGGGGATATTTTTGTAGTCATAGCAGAGTCTGGAAACATAGAAGGTGTTAGTTATTATCTATTGTGTTGCACAAGAGAGAGGTGGAAGCTAGTAGAATCATAAACGAGTGATGGAATATCGTTCCCCACAGGTTTGACAAAATAAATAGATGCTCTTGCAAGATTTATCTATTGAATGTATATATTTTGAATTTGTTACTTGTATTGACCTTCTAAATGTTATGTCTTACTTTTGAATGTTGGTTCCCACAGGTTCAGTTGTAGTGCAAGGGACATATTTGAAACAAGTCAAAATTGTTCAACATGGGATTCATTTTATTGATTATCAACTTGAGAACAAAGTATATCAATATAGCCACCTAGTAGTTGCTACTGCCCTATCCCTTCATCCAGTTCCACGTGCACGTGGACGTCATAAGTGGAGACTAGATAGTGAAGAACATCAAAGAATATTACATGTTATTGAAGAGCGAGCTGAACCACTTGAATTGGTTTGAATAACATGATGTGTCATAGATGTACTTGAACAATTTACACAAATTGTATGACTCCAAACTATATTAAATTGAAATTTTCTTCAAGTTCATTCCATCTTATTTGTCAACAAAAAAAATATATTATCATGTATATGTTGCTTTAAGTTTAAAATCTCAATCAATTAAGTATATTATGGTCTCAAGATTTTGTATAATAGCTATACTGATCATTTTTTGTATAATAGTAACTTCCTTTCTTGTGGATGATGAAAATAGGCATCAAATGCAGTAGGAGTTATACAAAGGATTTTATAGAGCTAGCTGCCCCATGACAGAAGTTGTGGTGAGGTCTGCGATGGAGATAGCCATGAAAAGAGAACCCAGAAATGTTGCTTTTGTTTTATGCCTGCAATATCATGACTGTTCAGTTAATGTGAGATAGAAATACTTTTTAATGTACTTTAGGCCTTAGTAAAAATGCTTGAACTTATCAAAGAGTATTTGCTCGTTTAGATGATTGTTTAGGGCACCCCTAAATTCATAAGTTTATTCTATTTGGAATTTTTCTTAATGAGGTTGTGACTTGCAAACATAATATGTGTTTAAGTGAAAAATCAAAGCTATAGAGGGGATTATAAGCTTATTAATGGAACTATACATAGCTGATATATAACTATGTATATTATGTTGTTTTTTGTAGGGATGTGATGGTTCTCTGCTTCTGGATAAGACCTCCAACATGGCTGGAGAGAAGGATGCACTATCCAACATAAACTCTTTGAGGCTCTAGAGAAAGTGTTCCCTGGTACAGTCTCTTGTGCTAACATTTTAATAATTGCTGCAAGGGGTGTTGTAATTATGGTAAATAAGATTATTTGATGTCCTTTATGCCAAACTACTATGTAGACCTATCAAGGTGGATTTACTTGTTTTCGATTATTGTTTCAAGCCAGGCAACAAAATTTTCTTATTACTTTATGATGGTATTAGTGTACCATGTAAACCAAAGCAGAAGCAGATTTGTTTTGAATGGTAGAGATTTGTTTTTTTTTTAATATTGAGATTCACCATGAAAAGTAAAATTAACAACTCATGTACTTGTTGGCATTGCAGAGACAATTTTTTTGGGGAATATCTTTTTGGGTATCTTTCACAGCATATATGTGAAAGGGGATCAAACTAATTTTGAAATCAGATATGTTGGTGTGGAAGGCAGTGAGTTGTATCCAGATGTAAAAGACCTCACTGTCAATGAGTTCTTGAGTCAATTTGCTTGAATTATATGAGATACTCTTGGAAGAAGTGAGCTATTAGGTAGCATGAGAATAAAAGTTTTGAATATACATTTAGTGCTAGATATTGTGTATGGGCGATTGCACGATACGTTGTATTAACTCTAGTGAGTTGGGTCCTTTAAATTTGATTTTATGCATAGCCAATTATTGATATATATACGCTTGATATTTGCACACAGTTTTCTAAAGATATTCATTAGATATGCTAATATGGAGTTATTCTAAGCTATGATTTATGAACCAAAATTAATTCTTAATGTGCAAAAGTAAACATTTTGTTGTGGTTTCAACTTATGTATTATTGATCCTCGTAAACAAAATGCCCTATTCATTAGAATTGTTAGAATCATACATTATATGGTACTGGCACTTTATTTTTACTAAATATTAACTGTGGAATTTGTAGATTCACAGTCTTGAAGTATGGCTTATCAATCTTCAAATAAAAAACCAGTGAGATGAAATAGTGTATGTAATACTGACTTCACAAACAAATAATGTGCCAACCACAATGCCCAAAATCTAAGAAAAAATAATGACATAATTCAAATGGGCCTCAATCTTCCAACAGACTTGAATATGACTCAGATGGAAGACCAATAGTTCAATGCAAGTAATCTAGAAAATAAATTCAATTTTCCTTTGTCTATCTCAGTCAATCACATAGATTAAAGTTACAAAATGGCAGCCAAAAAATACCAAGGCAAGGCCAAAATTACAAAGTAATAAGTCAGATTTTTGTAACATACATATCATAAGCTCTTACATGTCAAATATGACTTTAAACAAAGTTCAAAGAACAACAAGAAAGATAGTTGTTTCTTCAAAAGATGGCTAGTGAACAACAGTTTTTCCTTTCATACATAGATAAATGTAGGAACCAACAGTTTGCGTCATATACGCATTAACATGATCAGAGTCTGAAAGAGAACTAGAATAGTGGGTAGGATCACTGAATCCTGTTGTGTGTTGATGTTCCATGCAACAGAATGGAGGGCACTAGGTTTGTATAAGGTGCTTGCTTTTTAACCAAGAACATTTTCCTACATTGATCTCTCTGCTTGAGTGGCCACACTTTTGGCGGTAGGAGAAAACACTGCATCCATGACAAAAAACAATAGAATCAAAATCCACCAAGTCTATAAAATTAATAGTGAAAGCTAAAAGTGCATGGTTTGTACAAAATCTGGAGTAAACAAATTGAAGTTTCACAAAAGACAAGCTTACCAAAAGCTAAAGACAAGCATTAGTGACCAAATTGTGTCCACTCTTATAAGCTCCACCAGCTTCACCAACCCAAGCACTTGACTAAGGTCCATAATTATCCAAGATTCTTTTGAGGTTCTTGAATGTAGACTCTTCTCGGCTAAGATACGATGGATCTAGTATTTTATCCACAAGAAGCTAATCAACACCTGGTAACCAGATAAAAAATTGTCAAGCAGTATCATCTAAAAACTTGATATGATGAATAAATTGATGACAACTATTCAAGAGGTTCTTGGTTGATCAAAAGGATATAGAGGAAAGCTCAAAGAAAAATTCCATTCATAAACCATGTCACTATGAAAAATTCACTGCTTCAGTCCCGCATAAATCAAGTTAATGAATGAAACATAAAAAATTGAGTTTATATTCAAAAATTTGTGTTGAACTACACAAGCTTTGATAAGGTTTTTGACATTTTATAGGGCTTTCTTCACTATCACTTTGTGAGCCAATGATGCACTCATTTGTAGATTAACATGAAATATGTGTTCCCTGTATTGTAAACTTAAACCTTTAACCAACAATAATTTCATTCAACATGCCACTTTTAACTACCATTGTCCTCTTTTGAGCATTGTCACTTTTTTTTAGACTGTGGACTTTCTTTCATACTAATCTTTTGAGTTTGAACTGCACCTTTCTATGACTTTCATGTTATTCTATTTTAAATGGATAAAACAGTGTTTATCATTGTGTATTGACCTTTTGTGATGTCACTTGAGTACTTGAAGTATCTTCATCACAAAAAATTTGAGTATGTTGTCCTTTGACTATACTTTAGGACTACCTAAGACTATCATCTATAGATTGTACCTCTTATTTGTCTACTCTTTCACTTCCAGCTAGATCTACTAGATCAAAACATCATTAAGTGCAGTGACACCTACTGCCTTGTTCGTTTAACCAATTTTCATCAAATCTAGAATATTTTTTGTTGGTTCAACCTAAAACATGCTAGCATCAAGAACAATGAGTCCACTATGTGGTCTTTGGTAGCAAGAAATCCACAAGTAAACATAGCATTTGATATTTCCTATGAGTCTTTTCATTTCTAAATTACTCTCAAGATCACCATATTTCCTTCCAAGCTCTATCAAGCTATCCAATGGTGAGAGCAACTTGTCTCCTTAAAACCCTATATATGACTGCCCTCTTCAATATTTTTCATTGGCTACCATGTGCTTGATTACCAAGGTCATTTTCTTCATCTAGATTGTTTCCCTTACCATTGTAATGTTGTTCTTTATAAGACACTATGTACACTTCTATAGACTGACTTCTAGAGCTCATGATGACTGTGATTATTGGCCTATGACTACGTTACTATTGTTTTCTTGACAAGGCTTTTCACAATCTTAATAGGGGATTTACTATGGTTTACCATAAGAGTTTCCTTGTTGATAGTAGTAGGATCCTTTAAAAAAAAAAGGAAGACTTTTATTTTGGCAGATCAAAAGGATATAGAGGAAAGGTCATAGCTATGAAATTCAAGTATTTCAAGTGTATGATAGTGATCAAGGGACGGTAGTTTCAAGTTGAAGTAAGATAGTATATTGAAGGCCATTCAAGACAATGAAATAGAAATGACAGACACATCAGAGGAGGAAGGAGATGAAGATTTTTCATCTGTTGTCATCATTATTGGGTTACATTCTTTGCAATACAAGCATATCCAAGAGTAGTTTAAAGAAACGGCTAGTAGATCTGAGTTTGTCTATTATACATTATTGTCAATTAGAGGACAATCTCCATGAGAATATAGGGACAGTCCTCACCAATGTTCATGAATGAGAAGCATTCCAATGCTAAGGCCAAGAAGGTTGAATTAGATAAGGAAGTTGAAATCTTAACCCTTCCGCCAGGTGTAAAGGGTTATTTATGATGCATATAAAGGCAACCGAAGGAAGCAACAACATGACAGTCTAATCATACACAGAGCACGGTGAAAAGGTAATGGACTGTGCAAGATGACTTTGGAATTAGTTTCATGGAGGCTACATACCAAAGAGGCAGTTAAGCAAGGGTTGTCTCATATCATCAGAGGTTAGAAGACAGTCTACAATGATCTGAGCAGTAGAAGCTATGCAAGACAGTCTTGATTAAGGTGTTGTCAATCCTTATGCATGGAAAACTAAAGACAATTGATGAGGGTAACAATGAGAGTATAAGGACAGTCATGGACTGTTAAAGACGGTGAATGAGTCATATATATTATATGCTTAAAGGAAAACTCTTTTCATTTTAAACGGCCAATGGCTAAAAGGTAAGGTAATGTCTTTGTGTCAGCCTTGACATTCTTCATGACTGTGATGTAATATATAGTCCAAATGATAATATTATTTAATGACTGTGATCTCATCAAGGTCCTTGATAGTTGAAGATGTTACACTATTTACTTGAAACATCTATAGCATCCAAGCCTTTTTTTCATTGGATTAATGTCTACAAAATCAAAATTGTGTCTTTGCAAAGTGAAGCAAGGTGATAAGAAAGGATACAATGAAATTGAAGAGGAGGAAGAACATCAAGAGTTGATAATGACCACAAAGTGTAGTCATAGGGGAAAAATAATACAATGTAAGCATAAAGGTCAGTGATGTAAAGAATTTCATGAGTTTTCAGTTAATGGCACCATGAAGGTTGTACACATTCGTATCAAAGCATATGGTATATAATATGTATGTTTACAAATTGGTATTTGAACATATCATATCATAGTAGCATTACACTCAACAAACCTGCCATTAATCCCAAGTAATCATGACTTATTTCAAGTTTTCACAAGTTATTCAAGAAGTTAGGCCATCATAGAAAACTTTTGCAAACTATTTGAACATACCTTAAGCAATCTCAAGAGACACATAAAAAGTAGAATCTTAGCAAATTTACCTTTTGTACCCAAGAATGACTCCTCGTACATAGAGCCTAGAAAAAGAAATGTGCCAAAGAGTTAGAATCAAGATAAATTACCAACATGTTTCATTCAAAATTTTGAGCAGCTATTGTGAAAACATAAAATAAACATTGCATTTTGTACCAACAACTTGTTTAACTATAAATTAACTTAGGCTCCACCAGAGTTGTCATGCCGACTCCGAATTGAGCAACCCTCTGAGTGAGAATCATGCTCTAATGGATGCACCGAGCCCTGGAGATAGTACAAGACATGTACACAATATAATTACATTATGCCAAATTGAATAATGTTAAATATCTATATACATGTGTACAAATTATATATATACATGGGTACATGATTTAAAAATTTAAACTCACCTATCCACTAACATTAGTCACATCAACCAAATTATTCCTGCGTACACGGTTCGTCCTCATACTCGGTGTAACATGAGCTAACTCCCTCTACAATATACATATATAACATAAATGTGTACATTAGGACTGTCTACCATTTAAGTAAAACAAGTAATATTAAAATTTAAACAAGTTTAAATTGTGCATGTGTGTACACACATACATACCTTTGTATTAGGTGGTGCAGGATCTACTACAATGACCCTATCTGTCAACTCGGTTGTATCACAGGTCTCCTTGGCTAGCTCCAGTATTGACAGGTGTAGTGGACTAACTAGGTGAGATGCCATTGATGACATTTCTCCATGTACCAGCATATCCAAAAAACTTGACGATCCCATCTGCAATTGATCTTCAACTAAATCTAAGCCCTGGGATGCATGATGTCGAACACTTGTAGAAGGACCAGTAGGTGTACCCTTGTCTCCAACAGCTGAATGATCTGTAGGTGGATCTGACAAATGTGCAGTGTTGCCAAAGTGATGAGAATGATGTGAAGGACCTGTAGCTTGGATGGATCCTAGATGTGAACGAGCTCTACTCACATGTCCTCTGACCTCATTTATCAAGATCCCAAGCTCTGCCGAAATGAAACCGTATGCCTCCAATAGGTCATCTGACAAATAATGAGCCGTACTCCAAAGCATCTGCTCTCCTTTGAGACCATCTATGTCTGAGGGTGAAAGGACACCCGCCATAGCATAAGGATCAATATCATGATCCAATGGTCTAGATCGTGCAAAATGACTCATCAAATATCTCCCCACATGATCAGTAGATATCGTAGATGCAACAGTAGCTATATCACCAACACCGTCAATTGCCTCCCTTTGGGAAGAAATGACAACTTACTTTACAATGGGTGCTAGGGTTGGGGAGATAGTAGGAAATCTCTCCCCAACCAAATTCTGACAAGATTGAGGTTGTTGATTTGGTCAACGAAAAGCCTCCCTGTCAGCAACCCTACCATGCCCCTGACCATAATATTGTGGTAGGTCCAAGTAGTTGATGTTGAGGCCCAAATGAACCTCATCATACAACTGTTGTGCAAAGTATAAAGGAATTTGGTCGTTATTTGGATAACGACCAAATGCTGCAAGAAAGCATGGGTATATCAAAGGGGGCATCTGAGGATCAACACATTGAGTCACCTGATATCCCTTAACCTTGGATTTACCAACGTAATATGGAAAAAAAAATTCTTTGAGGGTATCTTTTGGGACTTGCAACTGAACAACTGCAAGAGAAACCTCACCACTAATCTCGTGTTGCATCTCGGCAAGAATAGTTGCTATAGTGTCAGTAGAATAAGCATTTGTGGTGTGAAATTTATGTATAATCTTCTTTAAGCTATTTAGAATTGACACACACGTATCCTTGTAAACCCCTGTGGTGGTGGGATTAGCTAGAATATGATCCAATTTATGGATCTCCTCGTCTGTATAGGAAAATATACCCACAAGTGGTGGTTCTTGAGTTGCCATATTAGTCCTTGATTTGTCCAAAAAAATACATTACTTTAAACATCCTAGTGTTTAAATTTAAGTGAACAAATCACAATCAAAATTTACTTTAGTCCAACCAAATGGAGGTGAAGACCAATAGGTACATTTTATAATGATC
>VDFB02142400.1:0-37367 GCA_007258455.2 Sequoia sempervirens | reverse complement strand
CTCTAAAAAACTAAAAAACACAAATAGACTTAAGAAAAAGACAAGGGTTTGAGCAGTGAGCTAGCAAGGCTCATCACACAAAGCTTGCTCATACTTGCAATAGATTTCACATGAATCTAAGAATTTTTGAAAAATGTGACCCATGGTAAAGCCTAATGGGACTCATATGCCACAAATGGCGTATGAGTCCCGTGTGGCCCAAAATCGTATTTAATTCAAATTCTTGGTGGGATTTTATTCTCCTAGATCTGATGTTAGCTTATAGTGTTGTAATTTTAGGAAATTTGGCATAATCAAGTATAAATACAAGGTTATTTCACTCATTTTTCACCAATCAAGTTGAATGAGCATTCCTAATAGCAAATTGGAGTTTAAAAAAGCATTCCAGGGATGATTATCAAGTGATTTAGAGCATTATTCAAGCATCAAGCATCATGTCAAAGTCATCATGCACCATGTTTGTTTTTGAGCTAACAATTGTGATGTAGGGTTTCATAATTCAAGCTACCATTCAATTCAAGATATATCACATTCAAGAAAGATTCAAGATATACATCCATTGGATCCATTTCATACATGTTTGCAGTACTTTATTGCTAGGGTTTGATGAGTTACAACATTATATTTTGTTCATTCATCATGATTCCTTCATCTTATTTCATTTCATTTCAAGGTTTGATTAACAAAATAGGGTTTGACCAAGGAAAACCCCTTTCCACTAACAAAACAACATTTTTCCCTCTCTTTAATATTGATTTGTAGATCTAGGTTGAAGACACATTGAAGAGCAAGTTTGGAGAAAGTTGTCAAAGTTGTCACCTTGTATTGGAGATCATTAAAAGACATCTATAGGTTGCAAATTAGAGTTTTGGATCTAGAAATCAAGTGGAAAGGAAAGAGCAAAATTAGACTTTGAATTTCCAGAAAACCCTGACTAGACTGATATTCCACTTCTGGCGTATGAGTCCCAATTTAGTCAAAATTGCAGATTTCCAAAGTTCCAGACATCTCTCTGCTAGATTTATGTTCCTACCCAGAAACCCTAATTTGGGACTAAATCGCCTAGACTAGCATATGAGTCCCAATAGAAATTAATTTCAATTTTTTCAGCATTTCAGTTCTTCATCTAGTCCTTTATAGGTTTCTAGGTGCACACCTTTCATCGCATCTTTTTGTTCTGATGTACATGCATTTTTAAATGATTTAGTGAATTTTTGCATTACCTTAGGTTTAAGAATTAGGTCTTGCATTTCATTAGTTTTTCCAAGTCCTAGCTTGTTGGTAAACCCCTCATTTAGTCTCTAATCCTACCCAAGGACAGGTGCCCTATTACAAATCTCTCTCCTTCTATAACGTCTAGAAAGTGCACAAGACAAGATTAAGAGAAAACATGCAATGCAGATCTAAATCTCTAAATGCAATCTAATGCTAAGCAACAAAGAACAAAGGAAAGTTGAAAACGTAAATAAAATTTGAACAATCTCACCAAATTTGTACGTATTTCCATGATTCATCTCAATTTCCCTTCTCCATTTTGTTGTTGTAGTATAATTGCCCTCAGATTTCTCGTAAGTTCGTGCAAGTATAGCCTAAGATAGTGATTAGCAAAACATCAAAGATTCAAGATAAGTGCTCTTAAAAGTCATAAGATTTTGCGAGAGATTGGAATGATGAATACTAGATCAATTTATAGAAAATTGATTATTCGAATGACAGGCCAAGATTGAAAGATTAATGGATGGTTGAGATTGACTGATTAGACATGCATTCTGATAACTGTCAGTGATGACATGAGTGATACAAATTAGAAATAGAATTAAAGATTAAATAAATGGTTTAATCTTCCAGTTTGGTATTCGAAAACAGAAGAATTATCTTTGCATGACAAAGATGAAGACTGATTAAAGCAACTCTTGTTCGAATGCACGCACAATGTTTAATTAATTAAATATGAATACTTAATTAATCTACATGTACACGCAAATGAGTTAGAACTGGATGATTGAATGATTTGATGAAGAGATTACTCGAGAACGCCACTCAGACATTAAATCAAGAGTTAACTGAGTGATTAAAATAGTTGTCGAGTTGAGTCAAAGTGAATACTTAGATAACTCACACAATTTATCTAAATATAGAGGAATGCATTAAAATAGAATTCATGAATTAAATAATTCATTTAATTCAAGATTTGATATTTGAAGAATAATTAAATAAATAAGATTTATTTAATTAAGTGATGAATGGATTTAAATGAATAATTAAATAAATAAAGAATTTATTTAATTATAGTTGAAGTATGATAAAGTGTAAATTAAATAAGAATTTATTTAATTTGACAAGAAGGATAAGGTTAATTAGTAACATAATTAAATAAAAAGTGTTTATTTAATTAATCATATAGAATACAGAAAAGTGTGAATTAATTAAATAATTAAGATTATTTAATTAATAGAAGAATTAACAGAAGATGAATTAATTAAATATTAAGATTATTTAATCAATAGAAAAATTAATGTTAAGATGAATTAATTAAATAATTAAGAATTAATCAATAGAAGAATTAATGTTAAGGTGAATTAATTAAATAATTAAGATTATTTAATCAATAGAAGAATTAATGTTAAGTGAATTTAATTAAATAATTAAGATTATTTAATCAATAGAAGAATTAATGTTAAGGTGAATTAATTAAATAATTAAGATTATTTAATTAATAGAAGAATTAATGTTAAGGTGAATTAATTAAATAATTAAGATTATTTAATTATAACCATGAAGAATAGGAATTATGAAAAATATTGAAGTTGCAGGCTTAGACCAAATTTTGGTGTCTACACCTTCATTTCATCCCTAGCTTGAAATCTCTAGGGGTCTCTTTGAATGTTATGTAAGTGAAATAGGAGGGTCTCATCTCCCTTGTTTCATCTTCCAAAAAGGTGGAACCCTATTTCCAACATTATATCATAAATATTAGTTGCTTTAGAACCATATTTCTAATCTTTATTTTCTACCATTGATTTACAATATAATCTAATGTCCCTTGTTGTATTCCACAAGGTAAAATGTACCCATGATATGCAATGCTCATGGGGCCCACAATTTTGAGTCTCATGAGCATTATAGATCAACATAGTACAATGAAGGTTGTTAGATCAATTATCCAAGTCATTTTGAGCCCCATAGACAATGAGGGCCATTATATTATATTTTAAAATAATGGTTACAAGTAAATATTATAGTCTACCCTTTAAAACCATAGATAATTTCCACCGTCAGGTCCCTACTTTTCCATGAGAAATATTTTTAGATTAGATAGATTCACCATCATAATTAATGTATTTTCCTATTTTTTTCAAGGTTCCCCAAAATTTTCTACAAAATTTTAGTGATGTAAAAAAATTGCCAATAAAATTAATATTCTTTTGAAAAAAATAAAATTTGCCAATATAAATTAATATTTTTTCCTAAAAAAATTAAAGATTTAGCAAGATTTTATATATTTTTTGGGGGGAGGTTTCTTAAAGTTATCACTGCTTGTTTGAGCCCTCCTAATAAAATGGACTTAATTATGCCTTGATTTAGTGTTGGAAAATGTATCTCTTTACATTTTCATGCTTGTTTGGGCCCTATTAATTAAATTGAGATTAATTAGGCCTTAATAAGCCCTCTTATTCAGGGTTGGGGCCCTAGCTCGGTTGGTTAAATATTTCTTGTTGCAGGAGGTTGGTCACGAGGTCTAGTCTCCCCCACCCCCTGTGGTACCGGAGGGTGTGTCATGCCAGCGCCGCCGGTCACATTAAAAATTTTACCAAGCGCACTGTAGTTTATAGGGGGTCGTGCTACCCAATTCCTGCAATCTAAAATATAAAAATAAAAAATAAAAAATAAGCCCTCCTATTCATTTATAGGCCTAATAAATTACATTTTACGAAAAGGAAACCCGACAATAATTAATGCCAATACATAACACTTTACCTTGAGCAATGTGTGTTCCAAGAATAGGGACCTAGGACCCATTCACCCATGGGCAAATGGGTCCTCCCTAGGCCTTTGAACCTAAATTTAAAATATGTTTTTGGTGGTATTTTAAGGTCCCCAAATCCATATTTCAATGTCGGCTTGTGATATTTGAATTTTGGGAAATTAAGGATACATACCTATAAATACAAGGTTATTTCACTAAGTTTCACCTAGCATTTCATGAGCATATTCAAGTGAACAAAAGTATAGCAAAGTTGATGATCAAGAGCATTCAAGAGAAGATATATTAGAGATTTATTGTAGCATTCAAGATCTATTCATCATACCAAAGTCTTCTTGCATCATGCATGTTTTTGGAGCTAAAATTGTGGTGTAGGTTTCAAGATCAAGTTCAAGTGTTTAAAGCATTATCTCAAGCATCAATATCCACATCCATTGAAGTCATTTCATGCAAGTTGTGGACCTTCTAAGATATCCATTATCAAGGTTCATTCAAGGGTTTGTTGAGTGGTGACATAGCATTTGTTCACTCTTCATTCCCTCTTTCATTTTTTTATTTCAATTCAAGGTTTGATTACCAAAATGGGGTTTGACCAAGGCAAACCCCCATTCACCAAAAAACAAACAACATTCCCCTCTTATGTGTGTTGCAAATTTAGGTTGAAGAAGGATTGAAGACCTTTTGAAGAGAAAGATTGGAAAAGTTGTCAAAGTTGTAAAAGTTGTCAAATCACGAAATCTAACCTATAGATTTGATTTTTTACTTTCCAACACTAAAACCTAGACAAATTAGAAGCTATAGATCAGCATCAAAGGCTCCTAAAATATTTTTGAAATCCTTGACAAAAGACACATTCGCCCATGGGCAAATGAGTTTGAGTTTTCCTTTAGAAATTGATTTTTGGTGACTAGTAAACACCTTTTTTTCCCTTCTCAGGTATGTAATATGTTTTCTAGTTCTTCTACTATTGAGTTTCAAGTTTGAATTGGCATAAATAGGTTGATTTTCTATTTTTAGTTGTTCTCCCAAAAAATTTGTTTGGCCTTGACCCCCATCCTCAAAGCATAAGGAAATCTGAAGATTCTCACATTGAATTGATTCACCTAAGGGTTGTTAGTCAATTCTTTTTGGGGATCTCATTTCCTAATGAAATAGCGAGAAATGGGTTCATCATAACTCCTTTGTTATCATTCCATATTGATTGGTGAACCTATTTTCTATGTTTCACTATTATTTTTGGGACATTATTTTGGAGGATTCTTATTCCTTCATCTTGTATTTCTCTCTTTTGGAGAATATTTTTCTCCCATAGGGTTTTTCTCCTTTTCTTTATTTGTGAGATATTTTTTGTACATGGGTACCTCATCATGCCTTGTTTTGGGACCCATCTTTTACATCTTTGCATTGGTTTGTTCCTCCCTAAGTTTCAATGAAGGTAACTTTTGGTGTGAATAAGCTATTTACATAACTAGTTCACCTAGTAGTTGTTGGAGTAAATAAGTCATTATTTGATAATTAATTAATAATCAATTAATTATTAGAGGCTTTTACTTTAATATTTATCTAGGTTATTTGCATCAATATAATTCTCAGGTTATTGAGCACAATCTTGCTTTTTTATCTTCTCTATTGTGATAGGTAATTGCTTGCAAGTGTTTACTAGGAGTTGTGGATTGAATCATCAATTCTATCGTGGTATCAGAGCCCAAATTTGCAACCCCTTATTCAATTTCTGAAGAGATCTTTCCTTGAGCTTTTTTTTGGTGCATCCTGGAGAAAAATCAATCTCACCATCATGATCAGGAGGCTGAAGAGACAAATTTTGACATAAAATTTTCCTAGGTTTGGAAAAGTTACATAAAAAGCAAAAACAAATTAGCAGTAGGGCCTCCATAAGACCCTGCTACCTTGGTTTCCGTGCAAACAATTCTAGGTAAAGGTTGGATAAATTTGGATTTTTTATTCAATTTTTAAAAAAATATTGATTTTTTTTGTTTTTGCAAAAATCAAAATCAAAAACAAAAAAAAGGAAAAAGTGTTTGAAAAAGACAAAAAAAAGGGGCTTTTTTAAAAAAATTGTTCAAGGTAGCACAGTACCCTGCACCCTATCTGTACCAGGCGGTCGAATCAGACCATCGACGATTCCTTCAAAGTCATTGACTGGTCTTCACTCTCATGCATCTAGAGTGGGTCAGATATCTAAGGAGAGGTTTGGTCACTTGAACCTATGTGTACTTCCATTTTCCACTTTGGTTCATGAGACTTGTGTTGAGCTTCTTTCTCCTACACCTCTTCCATCTTCAGAGTTCACTTCTTTTCAACAAGATGTTTTTAGTCTTTTAGTTTCAATTTTGTGGGATGACTACTTACGCGACATTGCATATTTATTCATTGAGTCACACATTGATGATATTGGGGACACCATTGAGGATATTCACTTCCTCTTCGATGATAGACATGGCCCACTAGTCATCACATTTGCATTGCCTTTGGAGGTTGTTCTACTTACATCTCCACAGTTGTTTGATTCAGCTTCATTTTATTCAAACATGTGGACCTTTGATCATTCCTCCATGGAATCCATCTTGATACCATTTCTCAGGAGAGTTTCTTCTTCATGTACCATTTGATGTGTTTCTTCCTAAGGAGAGGAACAATGTTTGTCATAGTTGGATCATCTTTAGAATCCTTCTTCGAGCATTCACTTCTGGAAGAGGAGCTTCTACCTTATGGGGTGATTCATTGTATTCTCCTTTCTCTCCTATGGGGATGATCTTGTTTGTACTTATGTGATCGAAGAAACACTTGGGAGGAATTTTGAGTCCTACTTTTCTTATTCACATGTATTATTTCATTTTCTTTTATCTCTCTTTTGAAGAGGAGTTTTTCCCATGAGGTTTTCTCCTTTTCTCCAGTTATGAGAGATTCCAGTTGCTTGTTCATGGGTAGCTCATTAGGCCTTGTAGCCGAGACCCATTTTGCATTCATTTAGCTTCCCTTATCATTAGTTTAGTTTCTCCCTAAGTTGATCTTAAGGCAGGTGTTGGAGTAAATAATTCATTCTATGATAATTAATTAATCATCAATTAATTATTAGAGGCTTTTTTACTTTAATCACTTAAGCTAAACTTAGGAGTTGCTTTTTATTCTTTAGTTTGATTCTTTTATTAGTTTGGACTAAATTTAGGACAAGTTGTCTCATTGCATGAGATTAGAACACTTGTCACTATCTTGTCAATCTGCATGTAGGGTTTGCTTGTGCAATGCTTTTATAAAGCTTGCATGTTCATTTGTAATATTTATCCAGGTTATTTGCATCAATACAATTATCAGGTTATTGAGTACAATCTTGCTTGTTGATATTCTCTTTTGTGATAGGTAATTTCTTGCAGGTGTTTCATGGGAGTTGTGGATTGAATCATAAATTCTATCAGTAGGTCCTATTCACATGTTAATTTTACTTAGGTCCTAGGAATCTTTCCAAAAGTCTTAGTTTTTATGATGAGATCTTATCTTATCTTATCTCATTTACATCTTTTTTCCTAGGCCATTTAATATTTGTTATATTAGTTGTCTCATTTTATAGGATTAAGACACTTGTCATGATATTGTCTAATCCTATCTCTCACCTTTCCTTTATAAGAAAGGATTATCTTGCATCTTGCAAGACATCTTGTGAATCTCGTGTCATATTGTATTCTTGTTTGGTGGAATAGAATATTTTATTATTGCTTCTCTCTTATGTGTGTAGAGATTATTTGGTGTTACAGATTGATGATTCTGGTTGTCTCGGTTACTCACTTCAACATGATATTAAAGTGTGAGTGATTCCAACACTATATACAACTCCTACTCAAGTAAGAATTAATTTCAAACTAGCCTCCTCTCACAAATCTGATAAATTGTCCATGATTTGATACCAATGAAAAGAAATAATGCATCAAAATGTAACAATTTCCTACTCAATTCTCTAAGAAAAGTAATACATCTAATGGAGATCTAAAAATAATTTTGATAGACTAACAATAATTTGATAGGAATAAATGAGAGAAGAAGAATATAACACAAGAGATACCTTAGGAAAACCCGTAGAGGGGAAAAATTAGCAAGAAGAGAGCCTCATATTAACAAAAATTGAATGATTACAATACACTTTCGGTGATGAACTCTTCTTATCAAATATTCATCTTACGAGATAATTGAACAACATAACTATGTAATGCAATCTTTAAAATATCATAAAAATCTAGTGCTTGTTTCTTCTTGTAATAATTGCAATTTTTTTGAATGAATAAACTGCTTACCTGAGACTTATTTACATAGGCAAGTAGCTTTGAAAGGAAGAAAGATATGCAAAAATTCTTCCTAAATTAATCTTAGAGGAGATAATTTTGCAAGTTATAGATATTTATAATTATATAAAGGACACATAAACATTAAAAAAAAAGTATACCACAACATAGGTGTATAAAGGGAAAACCTTTTTAGAATAAAACCCCACACTCCAAAGCACAAAATAATTGTATTCTCAGCAACAAATATTACAATACAATGTTAGGGACATTTCCTTGTTGGAGTATCACCAACATACAACTTTGGATTAATTCAAGTAGCATAACTATACTTCCAAATCAATTATCTAAACCTCAAGAAATTTATCACATTTTAACCAAATTTTATTGGTTTTTTGATGTTTGTTGACATCTTTGATGCACATGATGTATTTCATAGTTGGTTAATTCATTTGATTTTTATCATGTTATTCTAATCTATATAATTTTTTATATTTTAATTTTGAGCAACGATGCACCTATGCAAGAGAACAAAGTTATTACAAGAATGAAAGGTATGCTAATTCAATGAAGCTTCTATAGTGGAGGCAATAAAACAAGAGGATATTTTCAAGTGTTGCAAAATTTAGCATTCATAAGTTATTCTACTCATATTGAGAGGCTAGATTACATTATTTATCCTAGGAGGATGTTGGAACTAGAAATAGGCCATTCAAACTAGAAATTTATCATTCAATTTTTTGATTATTTTTTATATTTAATTATCTCTTCCTACATCTATGTGATGCATGTGAAAAATTTCACCCAATAGGTTGCATAAATTTTAATAATCTATATTGTGGAAAAGAGTTTGCATGAGTTTTCTTGCACATTAAGCAATGTGCATATAGATAATTATAATGAGTTATTATTGTTATAGGAGGCACTTGTGTTTATAAAAGCACATGCCTCCCATATATATGAAATATATACATAGATTTGTAAATATAGTCCATATTCATACAAATTTTACAAGATTAAAAGTAATAAAAGGAGTGAGTTTTATTTGGCCCTTTCCCTTTACCCTACATATGTGTAACTATGTTATAATAATGACTAAGGTTCAATATTGAGTCAATCATGTGATTGTGTACTGTCCACTTATATTATGCATAGGCCTTAGTCTATAGGTTTGTATAGTGTATGTATGATTGTATCTCCATGGTAGGAAGCAAGCATTGGTTGTTCAAATACAAGTTATTTTTGGAAGAAATTATCATTGAAGGAGGTTGTTGTTGGCAACAGTGTGAAAGTGTCATTGTTTGATCAATGGGTCATAAATGAATAAGAAGGGAAATATATTCAACACCTTATCAATGAAATTGTTAGCCATTTCCACCTGTTTGTTTTATTTTATATCCCTTCTCTTAAATGTCCTAAAGAAACATAAAAATTTCTAAGTGGTAAGTAGCTAACACAATCCTCAAATATAGATATATTTTTAGAAGATTGAATGACCATCTTATGAGAGTTATGTATGTTCAATTCAACCTTTAAAATACTAATGAATGTAAATATAAAGAAACTATACTAATGTTTTTTCACTACCCCTATTTAGGGATGAAAATTTATAATAGACTACTTTAACTTGTATCCATTCTACTCTATAGGGCATAGTAAAAATTTCTTAGAAACCTTGTATCTTGATTTAGAGTTTTAGTTTTTCAAATCCCAAAATGAATCTGCACATTTTTGTTGAAATTCTAGAGAAATTATTCACACAAAGGTATAGTCATAATTGTGTTGTGTCTTTGATGAACCACAACAAATTCTATGGAGATGCTCTAATGTGGCCTTTCAGGCATAAAAAATAATTGGTACAGTCTAAGATTCCTATTGTTGGGCTTGTTTTAATGCTACACAATTGGCCAACTCTTATAAATTTAGAGATGTCCACTTACAAATAAGGCCGATATATGTACCATTACAGGTTTTTGAGTATCTTATGAGCATAAAAACAACCAAGAAGGAATGTTCTTGTACATGATGAGATTGAATTATTGCAAAAATCCCATCCACTTGTAATAGCATAAATTCTATAACTTAGAGTTGTAAATATTACAGTGGTTTGTGAACAACATGTACCACAATCTCTTTGTCAATTAGATAGTGTTTTGACTCCTTCACTACTAAAAGTAAGGTATAGACCTCTTTTTCATATGTTATACACACCATAGCCTCTCTAAAAAATTTAGGATGGTGCAAAATATTCTTACCTCCTTGTAGTAACTTTGCATCAATGGTATGATCATTAGCATCAATTTCGACTTCAAATAGTTGTTGAAGATTAGGGAGAGGTAAAACCAAACTTGTGCTTATATATTTTTCTATGATCATCAATTTTTTGTTGTTCTTTCCTTCCAAATATAATTTCTCATATTTGCCATAATTATATG
Source organism: Sequoia sempervirens (assembly GCA_007258455.2). Lineage (NCBI taxonomy): Eukaryota > Viridiplantae > Streptophyta > Pinopsida > Cupressales > Cupressaceae > Sequoia > Sequoia sempervirens. Next base: position 26,655 of record VDFB02142400.1, on the reverse strand, counting down.
CAATGGGGAAGCCACATTGGAAAATTATTTCACAAAATTTTATAATTATTGAGCTATTTCTACAAAATTCCTTATTTCAAAGATATTGTTGGGTTTTGGCCAACTCAAGATAGGTTCAACTTTGGAGGCCTCTATCCTCACCTCTCCATATTGAGATCTAGTTAAAAAATTCCTCATTTCAAAAATGCTATTAGGTTTTGGTCAATTCAAAATAGCTTCAAATTTGTAGGCTTATATCCTCACCAAATCATTTCTAGTGACATGGCCTAAATATACCAACAAATTCTTTGCAAACTTGCACTTTTATCATTTATTTAAAATCTTATCCTCCTTTAGATTTTCAAGCACATTTTCAAGATGTGATTTGTTCTTCATATACTATAGTAAACACCAATAAATCATCAAGGTATACAATGAAATGTGAATCCCTCAAAGGTCTCAATATCTTATTCATCAAGTGCATAAAGGTGTTTGGAGAGTTGCATAATCTGAACAGTAACACCGACTACTTGACGAGACCTTGCCTTGTCTTGAAACTTGCCTTACATATGTCTTTTTATTTGATCCTTACTTGATGATACTCTAGTTTAAGATCTAATTTGGTAAAGAAATTAGCATGTTGGAATTAATCTAACAAATAATCTATTTAAGGTCAACATGTACCTATTTTTATAATAATTTTCTTCAAACATCAATGCTCTAGACACATGCCCCATGTATCATCCTTTATAGGTGCAATTACAATCAAAGAACCACAAAAGGGTGTGCTAAACCTTCTTGCCCCTTGTAATATTTTTTTATACTTCTTGAGTTTATTAGCTTCAATAATTCTTTAAAGATATAGCCCAATATTAGGAAAAGGAAAATTCCACAAGCGTTTAATTTCATGCTATATGGCATGCTTTGGGGGTAGCTCTTTAGGCTCTAAAAACAAAAATGAAAAATTCTTCACTAACTCAACAATTTCTTGATGTTCTTGATGAGTGTGCAACTCATGAACCTTTTATATTTTATCACATTTACGCTCTCAATTTCCTCTTATCAACAAAAATAAAATTTACCACTAATAGATCAACCATTAAACTTCAGAAACACTCACAATGATGGTTTTTTCCTTCTTCCCTAAAGCATTCAAGGTGTAAGCTTATCCATTTAGCACAAGACTAAAATGATTAGGCCTACATAAGTAGATTACATCCCTCATTTACAAATAATGGTTTCCAGATATAACCCCTCACACATAATGAGGAATGACATAAGGAAAAACATCATCTTTCTAATTATGCCTCATACAAAATGAAAACTTTCATTAGTTCTTAACTAAAATATCCCCTCCTTGCTTGAACCAACTAAGTGAATAGGGTTGTAGGCAAGCCAAATTTTGCAATACCAAGTTGTCAACTAGCTTATGAGAAATGATATTCACTTGAGTGAAAGTACTGAGCAATGAATCCATCTTCTTGTTCTACATTTGGATTTTGATATGGAATAATTGTGTGAGTTCTTTCTCTTGGCATTAGATCTCTCACTAACCACCACATCTTTTTGAAACAAAAAAAATAGATTAAATCATTAGAATTAAAGTCCCTATTTATTTATTTTCCTTTGTTTGTAAAGGTAGAGTTCAAATCTTTTTTTCCTCCATACAAATGTTAATCTTAGGTGTAGTCACCAACATGTCTCATCTAAATGTTTGTATTTGTCACAATGTGAAAATGGAATTTAGCCTTCTCCTTCCCTTTGTCCTACATCTAGATTGAACTACTAGCCTTTTTCTTGGACTTTCCTTCATCTTTGTCCATGTTTCACCCTCCACCATGTCATTTCCCCTACTTTTCATTTCTCTTTTGGTAAAATGAAGATATCTATTTGTTGTCAAGTTCAAGATAGTATGCTTGGGCACACACTTCAATAGTTTCTTATGATTTTATAATGATATATAAACTCTTGAGATGTATAAATATCACTCTAATGTACTTCATCAACACTTTCTTATCCATAAGGCCCTTTTTTGAATACCCAAGATACTAAGAGGGGGGGTGAATCGGTATCTTCTTAAACTTATTGAACAAACACCATCCAATTACTCCAATGCATATAATAGTAAAGATAAGCAAGTGCATTAATAGAACATGAAAGCACACAACACATGAACACCAAGATTTTTATGTGGAAAACCCAAAATAGGAAAAACCACTGTGAGGGTTAGCTCAAAATATAGTATAACTGGTTATAAGATATAAAAAAAGGGTGGCTCACTGCCAGGACTCACTGTCCAAAATGGGAAGCTCACTGCCTACAAAAGATACAATAACAAAGTAGCTTACAGCCAGAAAATGAACTAATAAAGTTACACCTAACAAGTGATGATTCAGTTCCTTTGATGCTCAGTAGATTGACTTAACATACTTCATCATTTCTGCATACTTGTCTTCTTATTTTTCTCAACTTCGCTTACATTCACAATCTCAAAACTATCCAATATATATATATATATATGCCTGGTTCATCCACAAGCATCAATTAGGTTGGCCTAATTAGATGCAACCCTTATTCACCAAAAAGATTGATTTTCGGCTTCAAGCTTGTACAAAATATTTCCAAAAAAAATTCAACCATGTAGCATGCTACAATATGTCGGCATGGACCTAAAATAGGTCACAAACACATCTGCAACACAAAATTAATTCATCATATCACCAACTATCCATTGGGTTGGCCAAAGATAGACCTAATAGCAAAATGCTACAACATAGTAATGCCAACTTCCATACAAGAACCTGTGCACACGATATTTTGAACATACAAGCTTCCAACATCCAAAAACCCTTTCCCAAAACCGTAAGCAATGATAATCATAAGCGGAGGATTGTAGACCAAAATATCAAAGGATAGTAACTACATACTGGTTCAGATACCAGTCCAGAATACCAAAACAAGCTAGAACATAAACTTGCAATTGCAACTCATAATCATGGTGACATCAATGACAACACAAAAGATGTATAATAGGATGTTCTTCTTCATTCTTCCAACAATCTCCCCCTTTTTCATTGATGGCAACATGTGCGAAAAAATAATTTACAAACCTCCTATGTACAACACACTCTCCTTTTCTCTTCATGTCCTTCACTCCCCCTTTCCACATCACAACATTCTCTCCCCCTTTGACATCAAGGAAAAAGGGAAGTCCAAAAAGAATGAAAGTTGAAAATAATTACCCAAAGGATGGTGAGCCTTGAAGCTCCTTAAGAATTCCTTGCCAAGTTGTCTTACCATTCTCCCAACTCTTCTTAGCAAATATCAACATTTTGTTTAGAGATTCCAATTCCACCAAGCTTTCTTCTGCATCATCCAGAGTACCAGGAGTTGTATTTATCTTTTCTAATTTCTTTGCATTTTCCAAGGCATTGGCAACTGGAGTGTACTCCATTCTCACAAGGTCACCTAACTGACCAAATCTTTTGATGATATCTTCCTTTTTCTTTTGTAAAATAAAGAATTTCTCTCTATGAGCAAAGATAGCATTCCACATTGTCCTATCTCTATCTTTGGATGCACTATAGGTACTAGAGACAGCAGTCAACTAGGACTCAATGGAGTCCATGAGATCTTTCGTGTTCTAAGTGGCATTCAGCTACTTAAAGCAGTAAGAAAATACAATATTTGCTTCAAACTCACAGTCCTGCATAACTTCCAAATTATTTTCAACATTGGTGTGTTCCAAAGCACACTTATCATGAAGTGCCAAAAGTCTTTTCTCTACTATTTTCTCCTCAAACTCTTGCTTTGTCTTCTCACCAAGTCTGGAGGCATACTCCCTAAAGGAGTCCAATATAAGTTTCAAATTCTCGACCGGAGTGAGAGATGTATCCATTAATGTACTAGGTGTGGCCTCTTGCAAGGCTTTGATAGCATCATCAATAAGCTTCGTCCCCTTCTGGTGTGTTTCCATAATTTCTCTTCTTCTGAATGCATGTAATGCATCCCCTAACACCAACTTATGAATAGGAGAAATCTTATCCAAGTCCACACTGCCTTGAATCATGGGGAGTTGTAGAAGTTCCAAAGGAATCATCGGCTAGAACCCGGTCTGCTTGGATAGCAATCCTTTCAAAACATTATCATCGAAGGAGGATACTCCGGAGGACCTTTGAGATTCTACAACCTGCCTTTGATCTTCTTCATTCTTCCCGACAGATTCCCCATTTCTCTCTTTTTCCTCTATTGTTTCTTTTTCCTCTACCTTCTCTTCTTCGTCTACTTTCTCTTCTTCTTTTTCAACTTCGTCTTTTTTTCCTTCTTCTTCATTCCCTTCATCTTCATCTTTATCTTTTTCTCCTTCAGCTTTATCTTTTTCAACTTCATCTTTACCTTTTTCTTCTTCAACATGCTCTGGAGGGATAACATCATGCTTCTTTGGCTCAGTTTCTTCAACATTCTACTTCTCTATCTTCGGAGGATCATTTGCAACACCTGTATCCAGAGGGATATTTGTATCATTTGTTTCCGTAGGAATGTCTGTTTCACCTGTACCCAAAGGAATGTCTTCCTTAACCTCTGCAAAAACTTCTACTCCTGATTTAGGTGCAGAACCAGATGGGAGTGCACCAAACATGCCATATTTCTCAGCCATACCCCTGGTGGCTTCTGCAATCTCTTTCCTTATCTTGTTTATCTATTTTTTATCCTTTTTCATCAAAGTGTTTACCCTTTTCTTCATCTGGAACACCTTTGAACATTACCTTCTTCAAGGTTTCCAAATCATTTGGGGTCAAAGAGGACCCAATTTTCTCAAAAGCTTCATTTCTAATCTTTTCTTCCAAATCAACAGCCTTTGATCTCATTTTCATCAGGGCTTCTCAAAATTTCTCAAGAACATTGTTCTTGACATAATCCCAACTAACCTCCAAAGTGATCACATATTAAATAATAGCTAAAATTAAATTTCTCTTTTCCTCTCTACCTAGTTGATCATAAATTTTTCCAGTAGGTTGTAGCATATCTTCAAAGTGTATCAAGCTATTGACCAATGCCTCTAATCTAAGAGGGGAACCAAGTCTTACCAGAGAGACCTTTTGTTCTTCCTGGTCTGGAGAAACCTCTTCTGATACTTTTTCCTTCTTTGATTCTGGTTTGGTGTGCACATGAACACCAAAACCCTGTTCTTCATCTTCTTCAGAGGATGATACATAGTGAAAGCTCTTAGAACCAGCACTAGCTTCCTAAGAAGCACCTTCACCAAAGGACATGCTTGTTGGTAGATGATCAGCACTCCCCTCGGGATTCATGACATGGACTAACTGCCTCTTGTGGATCCATTAACTCTGGCAGTTGTATCAGGCATTAACAGGTCGATCTTTTGGTGCAACAATTGTGGGCCAACAATTGGTATTAGAGCCAAAGGTGTTGGGTTCGAATCCCCTCGAGTTACACTGAGGGGGAGTTTGTTGGAAAATGGTCAGTGCTCCCCCCGGGATTCGCGACATGGACTAACCGCCTCCCATGGATCTGTTAACTTTGGCAATTTTATCGAGCATTAACAAGTTGATCTTTTGGTGCAATGACAATTGTGGGCCAACAATGCTTCCTCTTTTCTTTCTTACCAATTTTGCTACAGGATCTTCCTCCTCTTCCTCATGTTCTTTAGTTATACTAAGTTTCTTTTCCCTTGTAGCCTTTTTCTTCTTTCCTCTCTTGGCAAGTACCACCGGAGGTGTCTTTCCTTTTACTAGATCTTGTATTGGGTCTAGAAGGAGTCAGGCCTTTACCTTTACCAGAAGCACTGGGCTCAACCTTCACTGTAGGAGTTGCGGTTGGTTTTGAAGGATTAGTCCTACCGAATCTCCTTGGTCCTGATGATTATCACTCCTTTTCTCCCATAGCTCTACCTTGTGTAATTTTCTCATCAGTGAAGCCAGCCTCTCTAAGCTTTTTATCTACATTCTTTCTTATCATAGGCTTCCTATGCTCCAAGTGAACTTCCATAGATTTTTTTGCATATGTGCCCACTCTAGGTTCACTGGCATCTTTCAGACTTTTCAACAACACTTGTACATAGCCTTCGGCTTCATCCTTTGTAATCTCATAACCCAAAGGTTGAATCCAGATGGTCTGAGTTTCAACAGCTTCAATCATGCAGTCATCAAAGGAGACATGAAAAATGATATCATTCTTTTATTTCTCAACTTTCTTTGGGATCCTTTCTCTTTCATTCATGTTGCTCTTGAACACAACAAAGAATGTTGTCAGAGCATTATCTCGACTCTTCAAATCAGCCAAACTGTGCATATAGTCAAAAATTTGATGTGCAACCAGTCTGGATGCATCCCAAATCACATCATCTCTTCTAAGAAGTCTCTTAAGGAAGTAGAATAGCAAACAAACTATCAAGGAGCCAAATTTGAAAGCATATTTCTTCTCCCTTGTCATCTTCAAGTTCTCAAACAACTGCTACCGGAGAAGTTCACACAAATCATAATCTTAACCATTAGTGGACATGTCATAATTGGTGTATATAGTTGTAGCAGATACTGAATTCTCCCTATTTGTGAAGTATATTTTGTGTTCGATCATTATAGCTACATACTTCACAACAGGATTAGTAATAGGATTTTTAGCAAGAGCCCTCCTATCATATGTAGCTCCAGTGAGTTCCATCACCACTTCATTCTTTACCGCTTTCAACATTGGTACCGGTCCAGTATCACAAAGTCCTATAATTTCCTTAATTGCTTCCTTGGTTATAAGATGAGGTATGTCATTCCATAAGAACTTATCATGCATTCTGCTGAGAGTTGGTTTTACATACTTGTCATCAATGGTTGAGTTGAAGTTAGGAAAGTAATTCCATCGATCCAATTTCTTTGCAACAATATTTGAATACTTGGATTTTATCAAGAAATCATTCTTGGTGAGCTCATTCTTCCATATGTCTATCAACTTATTGTGATTTAATTCATCATTTTTTACTTGAATGTACATTTTAGTGTCTTCAGAGGGCATGACACCGTAAGGAATCGATGAGAAGGCGCCTAGAGGGTTGTCTTCGAAAACCTTCATAGAATATTTTTTATAGGAAGGTCTAGGTCATTCTAACACACTAACAACTACATGAGTTTCCATTTTTTCCACAAATCAAGCTCAAATGATTTTAGAACAAAGATTCACACAAACCCACAACAGCACAAAAAAGCAAAATACCTTTTTCCTTCGTGAAAACCAAAACTAGGGTTTGCATAGCTCATACTTCAAATTGCCTCAAGAATGCTCCAAATTGCTCTCCACTTTCTTCAAATGCACAAATGATCAAAATTCCTTACACATTCACTTTATAAAACTAACGATCTACCCTAATTTGCATTAAATACGGCAAATTTCAAAAAGTTGATAAAACCCTTCTTCACTACACTGAAAAACCCTAATTTGCTTTGCAAATGATCATTCTTGCACCTTTTCTTTTGGTTCCTTTTGCATAACCTTTGTTTATCCATTCCTTAAAACATATATTCGTGCCAAAGACTGACACGCCAAATATCTAGGGGGTTCGAATAATTTTCTGTTAAAGCTCCCCCTAAGACCATGTTGGGTCTAATTATCAGAGGAATTGTTTGCACCGGATGGGGACACAGACACATATGATGTTTTTGGATCTTCTTTCTTTTTCCATATCTAGTTCATTTCTTGCTTAACCTCATTCTTGTCAATTTTCTTCACTGGTTCATTCTTCTTTACCGGATCTGATTGCTTTCCCTTTTTACTTCTACAAACTTTTGAAATGTGTCTAGGTTTGTTGTAGTTGTAGCAAACAACATTTCTCTGATTTGTTTGACCTCCATTAACCCTTGATCTGCACTGATTAGCTTTGTGTCCAAACTTATTACATGTATAGCAATAGCCGGCAAAAGATTGATTCATTCTATCTCCATTAAACTAGTTCATTATCTGAGTTTTGTATTCACTAGCTCTATGTCCAACTTTCTTGCATGCAAAACATTGTCCGGAGAAGGGGCCAGAAAACTAATTCATTCTACTTCTACACTTTGTTGCCTTGTGACAAAATTTATTACATGAAAAGAAAACACCATTGAAAGATGGGTACCTTTGAGCATTTGGTTGTCTGATAGGCGATCTTCTAGCAAAGTTTCTTGGATTTATTTTTTGCTTCCCTTTATCTTGAGTCTTCTGATTATCCATTGTGTTTGAGGTCTACACAGCCTTAGAGCTTTCACTGGCTTCTATTCCCAAACCACCTTTGTCTTTAGAAGGTTTATGCCCTAAAATCAACTCATCAAGCTTGGTGGAGCTTGTCTTAAACTTGTCTTCATTGCTTTCTCCAGATTTGCTTTCAGGTTCACCACCTCTTGTTCAAGTGGTGTGCATTCATCAGTCTTGCTTTGCACCACTATATTCAGACAATCTTCAATTCTCTTCTTTCCTCCACTTGTACCTTCAATCTGGTGACCTCTTCATTAGCTTGTTTCAATTACTCACTTACTTATCTATGTATTTCTTTGAATTTCTTCAATTGCTCTTTCAATTTTTGGATGCATTCATTTGCCTCATCAAGATTTTCTTTCAAATCTTTGTTTTCACTTTCAACCTTGTCAAGATCTTCAAGAGCATATCATCCACTTGTTTAATCTTCAAGAACTTCCTCAAGTTTTTAGGCTTCTTTGGAGGAACCTGGCTCTGATACCAATTGTTGAATACCCAAGATACTAAGAGGGGGGGTGAATTGGTATCTTCTTAAACTTATTGAACAAACACCATCCAATTATTCCAATGCATACAATAGTACATATAAGCAAGTGCATTAACAAAACATGAAAGTACACAACACATGAACACCAGGATTTTTACGTGGAAAACCCAAAATGGGAAAAACCACGGTGAGGGTTAGCTCACAATATAGTATAATCGGTTATAAGATATTACAAAAGGGTGGATCACTTCCAGGACTCACTGTCCAAAATGGGAGGTTCATTGCCTACAAAAGATACAGTAACAAAGTGACTTACAACCAAAAAATGAACTGATAAAGTTACACCTAACAAGTGTTGATTTGGTTCCTTTGATGCTCAGTAAAATGACTTAACACACTTCATCATTTTCGCATACTTGTCTTCTTCTCTGTCTCAACTTCGCTTCACATTCTCAACTTCACATTCATAATCTCAAAACTATCCAATATATATCTGGCTCATCTACAAGCATCAATTAGCTCGACCTAATTAGATGCAACCCTTATTCACCCAAAAGATTGACTGTTGGCTTCAAGCTTGTACAAAATCTTTCCAAAAATAATTCAAATTTGTAGCATGCTACAATATGTCGACATGGACCTAAGATAGGTCACAAATACATCCACGACACAAAACTAATTCATCATATCACCAACTATCTATTAGGTCATCCAAAGATAGACCTAATAGCAAAATACAACAACAAAGTAATTCCAACTCTCCATACGGGCATATGTGCACATGAGATTCTAAACATACAAGCTTCCAACATCCAAAAACCATTTCCCAAAACTGCAAGCAATGATAATCATCAGCGAAGGATTGCAGACCAAAATACTAGAGGATAGTAACTACATACCAGTTCAGATACCGATCCAGAATACTGGATCAAGCTAGAACATAAACTTATAGTTTCAACTCATAATCATGATGACATCAATGACAACACAAAATTTGTATAATAGGATGCTCTTCTTCATTCTTCCAACACCCTTTCCTAATTTTACCACTCTTTTATGGAATTCATGTGTATTATTGCACACATTGGCCTTGCCTTTGCTAAAAATAGTGTCATTACATTAGAAGCTCCACTCAAAAATTGGGTACAAATATTTCTTGAGTAGGCATTTCAAGTCTTCCCATCTAGAAACTCAAATATCATGTCAATATATGACTAGCAAGCTTAAGTCTAGAAAATGATATTTGTTGGTGGGTTGAAATTTTATGAAGATTGAAATACACTTCTATTTGGGATGTAAAGTTCTAATATTTTCTTTTGTATTTTGACAAAATGATAATGTAATGACAATGCATGAAATCTAAATAAATTTTGTATTTCCTTCCAAAAATATGTAATCAATCATAAAATCCTAAAAGTATGCATACGTATGATATAGAATATGATTAAAATCAATTAAAATATCTAAGCTCTTAATTGGTTGAGCTGATATATAATCAGTTTTCCAATAATATCGAAAGATGAAATATAGAATGTATACATTAAATCTGCACAATTAGAGCTCAAACATGGTTTGGTAATCACTAAGTAATCATGGAATGAACTATTGTGAGTTATCTGTTGATTATGGGACTACTAGCATTGGTTGGAAACACATCTAGGGAAATTATAGATACTCCTTTGATAATTGAGACTAATATCATAGTCCATTCAACCCTTGTAAATCTTAATATCATTAAAATCTAAAATTTCTACACATTAATATCTTGCTATAGTAGCATGTTCTCCTCATAATTCCATGACCCACTCTAGAAACATGTATCTATATGTAGTGGCTAGGAAGTTAGGGTCTTAAAACCTTCCTTAAATCCATCAACTCTTCAAACTCCCTACAACCCTATGTCCCTATTTGTACATGTACGGTTTGCATGACCAACCAAATAAATAAAAAATTGCCTTCAACGTTTAATAAACTCTACACACCTTAAGTGCCAATATGTATGACCAAATTATGTCCTCAATACAAACGACTTGTAGTATTAACAATATAACTCCAAAATAGAAATCTAGAATAATATGAGCTTGAAATGGGACAACCAATTGAATACTAACTTATTCCTCCACTAGAATTGTTTTTTTTTTCTCCGTGAATGTATTTGATGAATTTCCCATGCCTAAACACAATCATGGAATGAAATCTTCAAGAATCCTTCACAAATCTCCACACATTCATTAGACTTGTGAATATTTGATGAGTCCACTCATAAAATGGCTAGGAGGCTTTTCATCCTAAAAACTAATCTTTGTCATAGAGTTTTCATCCTATGGAAGAAAGATGGACAATTTCTCAATCTCTAAATTTGGAGTTTGAAAATAAAATGCCAAGAATGAAATCTCTTCTCAAAATCTACTTTTTAAACCCACTTTCAATATTTGAAATATTCTATTTTATTTCCCTCTCAAAGTGACTTTTAATATTTATTTTAATTTAACTTAACATTTGGGCCCCAAAAAAATCACCTTTTAAATTAATTGTCTAATTATAATAAAATAATTTAAAAATATAAGTTTCCCATAAAACAAGTGAATTTTGACAACTTAATTTAATTAACTAATTATTCACTTACCATATCCCTATTAACCTACAAAAACTAAAATAGGGTAATGGTCTCCACCATTGATCATGCCTGCAAAGGGGACATTACAATCCTCCCTCCCCAAAATTTCTTGCCCTTAAGAAATTGTATATTTGGATTTTGAGGTATATGTTATCCTTCCCAAGTAGCATCTTTTGGAGGAAAATCCTTTCAACATACTAGATACTCTTTGATGAGCTTCTACTTCTCAATCTTCTCTCCCTTGCATCTAAAATAGTCATGGGTACCAAAATCAATTGACATTCCTCATCCAATGGTGGTAGCTCAAGAGAAGGAAAAATATGTCTCCCAAGTGCCTTTTTGAGGAATAAAATATAAAGCACATTGTGTATCTTGTTGTGCTCTGACAACCCTAACAAATAAGCAATCCCTCATATCCTCCTTAAAACCTTTTATGGCCCATAAGACCATGGCTTCAACTTCTTTGCTCCAATTTTCTTCAAGAAAGACTACATGTATGTTTGCAACCATAAGAAAACCAAAACACCAACCTCAAAATATCTCTTCAATCTATATCTATTTGTATAGATATTTTGTTGGTTTTGAGCCTATTAGAGATTTTCCTTAATTGATTTTAGGATATCTTGACTCTCTTGGACCCAATCCTCGGCCTTCGGGCCTTATTATCAACAATGACTAAATCCACAAAATATGCGACATCATACCAATATAAAGCTTTAAAAGGAGTCATGTCAATAGACATGTGATGTGTGGTATTGTATTGTTCTCTCCCAAATATAATCACCTAACACAAGCCTTATGTTGCCCTGCCATATAATTCCTCATATACCCTTTTGTCCATTTATTGACCATCTTATTTTATCAATCTATCTGTGGGTGATAGCTAGTACTCAATGTTAATTTAGTACAAACATCTAAAAACTTCATGTCAAAAAATACTGAGAAATATGTTGTTTCTATCATCAATGATGTTCTTAGGTAGACCATGTAGTCAAAACACCTCTCTAAAAAATAAGTTTGCAACGTACGTGCCTTAAACTCAAAAGTTATTGCATAGAAATGGACATACTTGGTCAATATTTCCACTATAAAAAAGATGAAATACTTAGCCTATACTCGTGGAAGACTAGTAATGAATTACATAGCTATTTTTTCCCATTTCTAATCTATAATAGATAGGGGTTATAACAATCCTACTAGAAAATTATGTTCTAATTTCTTATATTGATAGATCAGACACTCCCTAATATATCTCAAGATGTCATTTTTGAGTCCCTTCCATGTGAACCTACCCCTAATCTACTTATAGGTCTTAAGGTAGCCAATTTTTCCTACTAATTGTGTTTCATGAATATCTCTCAATATCTTCTCCTTCACGTTGGATTCTAGAACAAAGTAGATTTTTTCCTTGTATGGAATGAGAATGTCTATTACCCTATGCTTTTCATCTTGCACCTTCCCTTCCATGGCATCACAATAAAATTTATTCTTGGAATATTCAACTAATATATGAGCCTTCCAATCTACCGATATCTCTATCATTGAGCACAAGGTAAGATTGTTAGATAGGGCACCTACAACTACAATATTTTTTCCCTTAACATAATATCAAAATCATAGGCCTGAAACTTTCTTATCGAATTTTTCTACCTTTCACTCAAATCCTTTTGTATGAGAAATTATTTCAAGTTGTTATGATTGTACTTACCACAAATTTACCCCTACCAAATAGCCAATACATGCATAATGTTGGAGTAATTAGAAAATCACTTGATAATTAATTAATTATTAAGTCCCTTATTACTTTATTCACTTAAGCTAAACTTAGGAGTGATTATTATTAATTAGATTTGTCTAAATATAGGTCAATTTATCTCATTGCATGAGATTAAACACTTGTCACAATCTAATGTAGTCCTCATCTAGGGTTTTCTTTGTTATGCTTTTATAAGCATGCACATTTATTGTAATCATTAATTCCATTTAATTCAATTGCAATTGCAAGTTAATCTCAATATCAGATGCTTGTTTGATACTTGTGTGGATTCAATCTTTTCTCTCTTGGTTGCATAGCAAATCGGTTGCTTTGATCTCTCATTTGTGTTAGGCATTTTGGTTGCAAGGATTTCAAGGAACTGTAAGGTTCACTATCAACTCCAACATGGTCTTAGAGCACTAAATCTATAAATTCCTATCTGAATTTTGAGAGATCCAACCTAGAGGGAAAAATTGGCTCATCCTAGGGAAAAACAAGCATCACCATTGCGTCCAAATGGCCAAAAACGTAAGACCGCATGTCATTTTGTTGAATTTAAAGCATTTGCAAAAAAATAAAATTTATTTTAGTAGCAAGGATCTTCGTACGGAAATCCTTGCGGGTCCATACGACCCATGTTGCCATAATTATCTTAGAATTTGCATAGGTACACAGAGTTTGTCAAAAAAAAAATGGTTTTTTCAAAACAAAAAATCCAAGTTTTGAAAAAAAAGAGCAATTTTTGTTTTTAAAAAGTAGGTTTAAACACCTGCGTAGGTCAAATATTTGCACAGGCATACCTACACTACGCAAAAGGGGGGCCCACCTGCCTTAACTGCTCAACGGTTATACCAACACCACCAACAGTTTCAAACCCCATTGGTGGGATTCCACACTATTTGGCATCACTCCAAACAAATTTTGACAGTCGCAAAAAACAACCCATCACCGACAGCCAAAGATTTTGGCGACCTCTTAAATCTGGCGGTGCAACAATAGAGGAGATTATTCCCTCCTCAGAGAATATTTCAGCCATTGGACTATTTCAATTCCACAACATATACCAGCCAACAATTTTTTTAGGCGATCGAGAATTTTTTTACCAATGAGGGAATATTATGGGTATATTCGCTGACATCATGTTGATGTCAGTGTGATGTCAGTCGTATAGCCACACTTTGCCCCCTCCTAGCCCTCTTTTTTCCTAAAGGAGATATTATTCTTTTTGGCATAACTTGGGTATATAGTGTTGAAATCGAGTAAATGAGATATTGTCAAAAAGTTGGTTTTGTCTACTTTCTAGTGGTTTAGGTCTCATCATTAGATTTTGTTGTTGGCTCCTTTTATTCTTAATCAAATTTAGATTTCATGTTTTTCTTCTAAGCTCGTAACTTTTTGCTTGAATCTCCAATTTTCATAATTCCAACAGTGTTGGAAAGGTATTTCGAAGCTCTTTAGATCCATTCATGCACTTTTTTCAAAATCTTCCTTAGGTACATTTTATTCAATTTTTTTGTGATTTTACATTTCTGTCAATTACTTGGACATCTTGGCACCTAGAAAGGATATGTTTATATGCACTAAGGTTATTAGTCTCTAATTTTATCATATGAGGAAGTATCATGGTTTTTTTTCATCCTTTTGTGGTCACCCTCGCAAAGGATAACTATGAGTCTTGGCAAAATAACACCCTGACACATCTCAAGTGACTTGATATTTTTCCTTATATGTATGGACTCATACCTACACCAAACACAACAAGGAGTTATTCAGCGTGGGAAATTATCAATGATCATGTGGTAGGGTTATTTGTTCTAGTGTCGATCTTGACAAGTTGTGTTGTATCATACATTGATTGTCCCCGCACACTTTGGACTCCACTTTGGGAGATCCATGGAAACCCTCATATTGTAAGGAAGCTAAGGTAGCGAAACAACTTCCTACACTAATCTTGAGAGGAGGATAATGCAAAACTATTACAAATCTTTAACAGTTACAGAAACTTAAATAGAAATAAACATAAATATCATGCATATCACAACACAGTGATTTACGTGGGGAAACCCCTTTCGAGAGAAAAACCCCACACTCCAAAAGCCACCAAATATATTATTCAAAAATCACAAAGATTACAATATACTTGTACAGTAGTCTTTTCACAAGAGTACCACCACTAGAGATCTAGAGATGACACAACCACTATAAGACTCTCAGAATACATCACAATACCGCAGTCATAATACAACATCTTCATAAAATAGGGTTACCCTCTAGGGCAAGGAAATCCAACAAAATATCTACCATTAGATCTAAAACCTAATAATGAACGGTCCAAATTTATAATATCGTTAATTTAATGTATGTTAGTCATTTAAGAGTTTTTATTAACAAAAAAATGTTAACATTAACACGCATCCCACTCCTCCCCTCCAACCCATGCTCCCATTGTATATTACACCTATCAGTGTAACTAGGATATATATAATATGTATTTAATATATTAATATATATATATGTATATATTAAATACATACTATCAAAAATAAACCTTATATAATTACAAGGTTGAGACTCATTTTCCCAACAAATCTCTCACTTGTAGAACACCTTGCAAGAGCAATGGGAGGGAGTAAACATCGTCTCTTAATTGCTAGGGGCTGAAAGGCCCATAGTCTTTGAACACCATCTAAACTTCTTTGTGCTCACAGGCTTAGTTAAAGAATCAGCAACATACATCAAAGTCTCTACTTTAACCAACTTCACCTTGTCATCTTCAACCATATCTCTAACAAAATGATACTCTACATCAATGTGCTTAGTCCTGGCATGAAATGTCGGGTTCTTAGCTAGGCATATCACACTTTGACTATCACAATAAATTGTCACTACACCTTGTTTTATTTCAATATCTGAACACAGTCTCTTAATCCAAATGGCTTCTTTACGAGCATGAGTAGTTGTCATATACTCAGCTTTGATAGTGGACAAAGCAACCACAGCCTATCACTTACTCATCCAACTAATTGCGCTACCAAATAAAGTAAAACATAAGCACTATGTTAGATTTGGCTGTGAAATCACCCAAGATCAAAATGATTGAAGGAAAGCAAGTAAAGAGATGTGAAGATGAATAAACTTAGCACTCCCTTAGCACTAGACTAGCATTCCATATTCCTATCCAAGGGGAGGGGTGAGTGCTACTTATATAGCAAAATAATGGCAGATAATTCCAAGAGGAGTAATAAATCTCAAGTGCCCATAATAGGTGAAAGTTTTACCTACTTGGTAAATGCCAGATTACATGGTTATGCCTACTTAGGTAAAAACAAAAAATGGTTATGAGAGGTGGCTAATAAATCTAAAATAGGGTGTGAGACTCAACTACCCAAAAGTGGGTGTGAGTGACACATGTGAATGATGGATTTATACATGTCCTCATCCGAACCATTCCAATATAACCTAAGCAAGCTTAATTCCTAATGTGTGTAGGAAAAATAAGTATTCCCTAACATAAGGAAAAGAAAAAATCTACACTAACATCCCCCTTAAGTGTAGCTTAGGTGGGTGAAAAGACACAAAGATGCAAAAATGGGTCCTGGATACTAGGCCATGTTAGGTACCCATGCACAAACCAATCTCTCACAAATGGAGAAAAGGAGAAACCCCAGTGGGACAAAACTCTTCCCCAAAATAGAGAAAGGAAAACAAGTTTCCCAACACAAGAAGAATCCCATGCAAGGAAGAAGTCCCCTCCAAAATAGAAAGGATAAGAAAGACTATGTAGCTTTCCCTCAAGTAATCAAGTATACCAATGGTTGATGCTCGAAACTGGATGTAGAATATGGTCCATGATCATCGAACAACATTCCTCCCCTTAGGAGAAACAAAACCAAAGGTGTATGAACATCTTCCCATTCATGAAAGGAACATAAGGGAAGAAAGCTCAAAATGTAAAAAGTCTCTGAAAAACTACTCATGTGTGCCATGTCGATGTCGAAGGCTACCACCATCAAATCAGGCGTTCTAGGTCACATTGATGAAGATGACAATCTAGAACCTAGTAGAGATGTATGTAGGGCAAGATCCAAAGACTCAACTATCTCCTCTAAAGAAAAAGACGCCTCCTCCAAATGTTGCTCAAAAGTATCCACACTCATGTCAGACTATGATGAATGATCATGTGGAGAATGAACAAGAGGATCCAAAGGTTCCTCCACAACAACTGAAGAAGAATCAACTTCATCAAAGAGAAGATGAATCTCATGAATAGTGTCTCCCAAGTCTAAAATATGAGACTCTATGAACAAACCTACAATGTCTGTCAAGTAGTCATCCCAAGTAGCTATATCTGGAAGACAATGTGTATCATGTTGTATTGAATCACAAGTGGCCATGAACGTAGCAACACAAGTATCCTCAGAAGCAATAGTAGATGGAGGAGAAGGAATACCAAGCTCAAGAACTAGATCTAATGTGAGAATACCCAAGTTCAAGTAGCCAAAGTTCTCAAAATCAAAGCTCGCACTAGGAGTGTGATCAACAATCAAAGGATCAAAACCATCATTAGGTGCAAAGTCTGAAAAAGTGTATAACTGAGATGCATGATCAACCATGCCAGTAGAAATTATCTATCTGCTCTCCAAGTCTCTAATGATAACTGAATCAGATGTGAATTCCACAGTCTTCCTTGTTCCACCATGAGTGATTTGATAGTTGTAGAGAAGATTATTTGAAAGATGAGGTACACACAAAACAAGATTGAAGGTGCCATCCCTAATATCAATAGATCCTTTCCCAATTGCATCCATGTATGTATTGTTTTGCATCATAATAGGTGGCATAACACAAGGCTCAAAAGAAGAGAACATAGACTGTGTAGAAGCCATATGGTGAGAAGCTCCATAATCTAGGAGCCATCTCCCTGATCCAAGACTTGTAGAAGCAAAAATACCTTTACCTTTTGATTTACCTGCCCTAGTACTATAGCCTTTTTCTTTATTGGATTCTGATTGTTTTGAATTTTTGGAATTAGAAGAAGTTGAATCAACCATTCAAGAAGGAAAACTAATTTTGTTCTTCTCAAAAAGATATTTCAGTTCATCAATATCCTTCTTATAACAAGAATGTTCTTCATGTCCACTCCTCTTGCAATATGCACAAGTGGGCTTCTCCTTCTTAGATGAATCCTCTTTTGAAGAGAATTTAGAGTATATTTTAGAAGTAGATGAAGATTTATCTAAATCTTTATTTATATCTCCTTGGTTCCTTTGTTTCTTTTTTTGCTTATTAGTGCCTTGTTTTGCAGTCAAGGCTTGAGACTTGGAAGATTTAATAATGCCCATTTGAATCAATTTATCTTGCTCCTTTATGATAACATTTGTGAACTCACCTAGAGAAGGCATAGTAAATCCTTTTCCTAAGGCTCTTTTCATTGCATGAAATGTAGAAACAAACACTGCATAATTTGGACCAAGTTTTGAAAGAATGCTTAAAATCAATCGAGTCATCCTTTTTAACTCCACATTGCTCTAACTGCAATCTTATGGCATTCAACTTAGTAAAGAAAACTTGAATGGTGTCAATATTGCATGGGCTCAATCCTATGAGCTCGTTCTCCAATGAATGTGCTCTCAAATCATCATGTTTACCAAATAGTATTCAAAGCATTCCACACTTCATTTGGTTATTTTGCAGACATAATATGAAAGCGTAGATTAGGAGACAACCATGCATAAGGTGCCAAAAGCTTCATCACACTTGTTGAACCATTTAGGCTTTTCTTCATCCTCTATAGGTTCCTTATCAATACCCATTGTTATTCTATAAAATTTTAACTTTCTAAGTGAAGTTTCATTTCATTTTTCCACTCAAAGTAATTGTATGGTGTGAGTAGTGGAACTGCTTTATCCATTTTAGATTGTTGTTGCAATGTGAGAGAAAATGAAAGAAGAAAAACACAAAGACACCTCCTTTTTCAATCAATCAAGAATCCCCCCAAAAAAAATTATTTGGCACTTTATAAATTAGTGTGTTTACAATGCTAGAGTTATTTTTCAGAGGTTTGCAATGTCCAAAAATGGACTCAAATACTGAAAGTACAATAAAATATCAGAATGAGAACCCTCAAAATAGCACCAATGTGTAGTGCTTGAAAAAATATTCACTTTCAAAAAAAGAATCACCTCAATACTAGGTCGTATGTGAAAGTTACATCCATTTGAAGTTCAAAAAATGTGGACTGTCCTTCAGATCTAATGAAAAAACTGATTTTCTAGAAAACTGGGATCACTTGAGAAAAAATTTATAACACCATCGCGAAGAGCGCAAAATTCTACCCCAAATAAAAAAAATTGCTCTAAAAAAGCCTATGTATGACTGAGAACAAGCTCTCTAAAGTTTAGGTACAAATTACAAAACTCCAATGGAGAGGGGTCTTCAATTTTGCAAAAAATCAAACCTCCACCAAATTTGGAAAAGCTCTACTAAATCTAGAGAGCCACCAAAATTAGTTGAACTGCTAGAATCACTGCTAAACTTAGTTATTTCCAGCTAAATTTGGTGTATCGCTAGATCTGGAGGGACTCCTAAAAACACTGCTAAACTTAGCAGGACTACTAAATCTGGCATGAGAGCCAAGTAGGGTACAATGGCACTAGTGAAGTACGAAATAGGTATTGTACAGATGATGGTGCAAGCTTTGATTGAATTTTATATTGATAAGTAGGAGGGTTTTTTTTTATTAAATTTTTTTATGCAACAATAAATAAAGAATTTCTCAAAAAATGAGTTATATCGTGCATAAGTGGGGCCATACGGCTCTACTTCCAAAAAAAATTGCCTCAAAATTGGCTTTCTCCATTTTCAATGATTTGGTAGTTAATCCTTAGGTTTTGATGTCTTCTAAGCACGATGGTGAGGTCCATTTGGGCCGAAAATGCACCGATTTGACGGCTACCTTTTGGAACCTCTCTAAAAACCTCTTTCTTCAACCCTTCACAGATCTTGCATCTAGTGTCCAATTTGGACGAAACAAAAGCCTAATCTGACTTTTCTAGTTGTTCTGAACTTAATGGTGAGCTCAGAATGTCTCCAGGAAGCTCTGAAATACCTGCAATAAAAAGAAATAAAAATGAAACCCCCCAGAACTAAGATCTCTATCAAGCATTTTTTATTCTCCAGGTCACCATAGGATGCAAGAGAAGAGCATACTTTTCTTTCAAGAATGGATTGAAGAAATTGCTATCCCACGACGCACAACCAACTTTGATACCATGTTAGATTTGGTTATGAAACTACCCAAAATAAGAATGATTGAAGGAAAGCAAGTAAGGAGATGTGAAAATGAATAAACTTAGCACTCCCTTAACACTGCACTAGCATTCCATATTCCCAGCCAAAGGGAGGGGTGAGTGTTGCTTATATAGCAAAATAATGGCAGATAATTCCAAGATGAGTAATAATTCCCAAGTTCCCATAATAGGTAGGAGTTTTACCTACTTGGTAAATGCTAGATTACATGGTTATGCCTACTCAGGTAAAAACAAAAAATGGTTATGAGAGGTAGCTAATAAATCTAAAAGAGGGTGTGAGACTTAACTACCCAAAAGTGGGTGTGAGTGAAACATGTGAATGATGGATTTATGCCACATGTCCTCATCCTAACCATTCCAATATAACCTAAGCAAGCTTAATAGTGTGTGTAGGAAAAATAAATATTCCCTAACATAAGGAAAAGAAAAAATCTACACTAACACACTAGTGGATCATCTACTATCAATATCACCTGCCAGTTTGAATGCACATAACCATGAATATCAAGGGAAATATTGTCTTCAATAAAATTACTATAATAACATAAGGAATACTCTGAGGTACCGCACAAATATTTGAAGACTCTTTTAATTGCATCCCAGTGAACTCTACCAAGATTAGATATATATATCTAGAAAGAACTCCCACTACTTGGGCAATATCTGGTCTAGTACAAACCATAGCATACATCAAAATTTCAGCTGCACTCTAGTAAGGCACTCTACTCATCTCTTCCATCTCTGATGGGGATGTTGGACAATCTAAAATAAATAAATGTGTTCCAATTGAAAAAGAAACACACAATGATCTGCAATCATGCATGTTAAACCTTTGTAAAATTGAATTGACATACTTACTTTGACCAAGACATAGCTTTCTATTCTCTCTCTCCCTTCTAATTTCCATCCCAATAATGTGCCTAGCTACACCAAGATATTTCATTCCAAATTTAGCAACAAGTTGAGATTTTAGCTCTAGAATCATACCTTTCCCTTTGCCAATAAATAACATATCATCAACATATAATGCAATAAACAAGAAACAATCGCCATCAATTTTATAATAAACACAATGATTTGATTTAGAACGCTTAAATCCCAGACTCAAAATATATGTATCAAATTTTTGGTACCACATCCTAGGACTAGATGTTTTAGGCCATATAAATATTTCTTCAATTTGCAAACCAATTTACTTTTACCTTTCACCACATACTGCTTTGGTTGTGTCATATAAATATCCCCCTCCAAGTCACCATGAAGGAAAGTAGTTTTCAAGCAGCAGCAATAGAAAGTAAAAATTTAATGGATGTCATTTTTGCAATAGGAGAAAATATCTCACCATAATTTCACCCTCAACATGAGAGTAACCTTTTGCAACCAACCTTGCTTTGTATTTCTCAATACCTGCATCTGAACCAATTTTGTTCTTGAACACCCATTTGTAACCAACAGGTTTTCGTCCTTCAAATAATGGTACAAGATCTCATGTATCATTCTTTTTCAAATATTTCATTTCTTCATCCATAGAAATATTCTATGATTTTGCATCATTCATACCTAATGCCTCTTCTACCAATCTAGGTTCATCCATGTTAGTATTCAAAGCAAAAATACATCTCCAATCATCAAGTGAATACCTTTTAAGTGGTTTTTTATGCCTTGTAAACCTACTAATAGGTTGAGTTGGAGGTTTTTCCTCCTCTTCTGAAGATTCAGAGCTAGATGAGCTATCCTCAAATTCTTGTCTATCAATGGGCCTCGATTCAACTTTCTTAGGTGTTGAAAGAAATTGAATCACATCTTCCTGTTTGCTTTGTTTTGGCTGCAATGTAACAAAATAAGGCTTAGTTTCTCTCAAAATAACACTTCTACTATATATTACCTTATGTGCAATAGGATACCAAAGCTTGCATCCTTTCACACCATAATTGTATTCAATGAAGATGCATTTCACAACCTTGTTCTCTAACTTGTTCACTTCTCCTTTGGCACATGTGCTTATGCCTCACAACCAAAAACTCTAAGATTTTTTAATGAAGACTTGCAACCCGAACATGCCTTTATAGGCGTCTTATCGACAAGAATTGATGTACGAGACTTGTTAATCAAGTAACAGGCAGTAGCAACAACTTCAACCCAAAACCTTTGTTTTAGACTAGCACCACTAACATACTCCTAGTAGCCTTCTCCATTAGTGTCATGTTCATTCTTTCTGCAACTCCATTTTGTTGTGGAGAATATGGAGTTGCCTTTTGTCTATGAATACCACAATCTTTACAGAATCTATCAAAATCATTAGAGCAAAATTCACTGCCATTATCAGTCCTCAAACATTTTATTTTATTTCCAATCTGTAACTCAACCATTGCTTTAAATTCTTTAAATCAACTGAAAACTTTAGATTTACTCTTTAAAAAGTATACCCATGTCCTACTATAATCATCAATAAATGAAACATAATATGTGGATTTTCAAATTAGAGGAGCATCTATAGGACCAAACACATCAAAATGAATAAAATCCAATACACCACAAAATTTATGAGAACTCGAGTAAAACTAAACATAGTTTTGTTTTCCATAAATGAAATGCTCACATAAATCAAATTCAAGATTACAATCAGACAAACCTTCAACAAGGTTTTTATTTTTCAAGGTCCTTAAACCCTTTTCTCCAATGTGGCCAAGTCTCTGGTGCCATAACATAGTTTTCTCTACAGGTAACTTTGATTCAGAAGACAAAGCACCCTTGGGTACCCAGAAGCCATGACCATCTGTTGAAGATGAAACCCTTACCTCTTCCATAGACTTTCTTTTCATAAAAGTACTATTGCACTCAACAATGTATGCATCAAGCTTATACAATGTGCCATATCTGAAACCTTTAGCAATCACCATAATACCTCTAACCATCTTGCATCCTGCATCAAAAAATACTACTTGCACATCTGCATCTATTAGTTTGCTCACATATAACAAATTTCATGCTAATCGATGGATATGCAATACACCATTAATCCTTTTTATTCTACCACCAGGAAACCTGATTCTAACTTAACCATGGCCAACAATATTTAAATAAGAATCATCACCCAAGTACACCTTACCTCCATCAAGGTTTATTGAAGGGTCCCTTCGCTATGTCTTTCAATCGGAGCATTCCTATGAATGGGCCCCTTGGTGTCTTGAAGAGTTCCCGGTCGAAGGGACCCCCTTTGAAATCCTTCTTCTCAAAAAGAATTCTCAAGTGTCTTGCAATATCTGATATTTGGCACCAATGCGTCTAGCTTGGGGGCAACCCAACTAGACCTATCTTATATCTTCACGTCTAGCTTGAGGGCAGCGTGACTAGACCTATCCTTTCTAGGACTATCCTGCAATGTAGCTTGCAGTAGCCACAAGCTTATCTAATCATTCTTGCTTTGCAAGACCAAGTACTTGTAGAGCTCCTTCACACCAAGCTTTCCTTACAGGATCGAGCACCTGTAAGGGCCCTTCACATCAAACTCTTCAAGACCAAACACCTATGGAGTCCTTTCATGCTGAGCCCCACATGACCGAGAACCTGTGGCACTCCCTTCGCAAGACCGAGAACCTATGAAGCTCTTCCTGTAGGGCCGAGAACCTACAAGACCTTTGTTCAACTTATGTGGGACCAAGAACCTGTAGAGCCAATTTTGCAAGATCAAGAACCTATAGAGATTTTGTTCAATTTTCGTAGGATTGAGTACCTATGGAGCCATCTCTTTTCTCTTCTCAATTATATATATCGGATCAAAGACTTGCATCTTCTTCATCCTAAGTATATACTTCTTTCTCTCTTTGACATTGATTGCTTCCCTATCTTTTATATGTATTCTTCTATTGAAACAATCAATCCTCACATTCTTCTCTCCATTTAAGAATTCTTCTATGTGTTATTTCTTAATTTGGGGACGACGCATAGTACTAAGACAACCTTCTACATCAAGGTTTTTTTCACTTTGCTCACTCAAATCCTTTGGTATGTGCTTGTGTATGTGTTTTCCCATGATGTAATGGATTTTTTATATTTTAACATTGTTGTCTAGTGCAAATATTTCTTGTCTAATGCATTTGTTTTGTAGGTCTTTAGCTTGGGGGCATGCTTCCTTGGTTCAAAGAGCTATATGCTTCCTCTACAATATCCTTTTCTTATCATCATGTTATTTATGTTTAGTAGATTTCCTTTAGCGTGCATATTAGTGTAGGTTCATATGCCCGCTAAAGTGGGGGACAAATGTAATATCGTAAAATTGCACCCCTTGCAATTTCAAATACATTTATGTATCCACTATAGTGTCCACTCCCTCAGCATTTTTGTAGGCTTATTTTAGCCCCTACATCATCCTTTTCCCCTCTCAAGATGTTCAGAACCCATTTCAGTAACTACCTTCGCATGTCATCTTTGTGTCAAACCTTGTGCTTTTCTCATTCTTTTCATTTTGTAGCGTGTCTAGACACTAGCACGTTGCATGGACGTCCACGTGCCACGCTAGCATCCCGTGACATTTTGACGTTCAAACGAGCATTTTCGAGTGCCTTTCCACTTGTCAACTACTTTTATTGGTGGTAACAACCTAGGATGCCTCGTAACAGCTCAGGAAGCTCCTTTTCCCTCCTATTCTCTCTTTAAAAGCTATATTTTCAATCCATTTGGCCTTCTTAGTCTTTCTCTAGTGAAGACACTCTCTTCTCTCTTTCTCTCTTGCTTGCACATCTCTTTACAACTTGCCACAATAACACTCTCACGTTCTTATAGCACTCTATCTTACTCTCTTGGCTCTCACAGTTATCTTTGTCTCTTTGACTTCCTTAAGCCTTGCAGGTGATATCTTGCTTATCTTGTATCTTTGAGCATCTTGGGATTTCTCACATCCCCTATCTATTACATCTCTATCTCGTGATATAGGTTCTCATCCTTGAGCGGGGTTTGCTTTTATCACTTTTGCATTCATTTCATTTCTGCTTACTATTTCTCTCTATCTATTTGGTTGTCTGTGGAGGTGGGAACACTGAAACGAGGGTTTGACTGAGGCAAGCCCCTAAACAGCCCTAACATTTTTCCCTCAATCTTATGTGTGCAAGTATTGAAGGAATTTATTTACTAGAGGCTTCATTACTTGGGTTGTTGTGAGCATTTTATGTCCCTTATTCTCTTGCTTTATCATTCACATTTTACTTAGTTTACTTTACTTCAGCTTTGTTGTTATCTGTTACTTTCTTGCATTTCAAGATTTCTTAGTAGTCAGAGTAGTAGTCACTCCATTATTTTTTGCGATATTCTCAGTTTTTAGTCCATACGAGACACTAGCACGTCGCGCTGGTGTCCATATTCCGCGCTGACATCCTTGGTCGAAAATTTGATAGTTTGTCTAGAAGACCTCTGTGATCTACTCTTTCTGATTCTAGAACTCTCGCCCTTTTACCCTATCACTTGAGCATTATTCCTTGAGGTAGTTTAGGGTAGTTTGTTCCCTAGGACTATCTTGAAAATAAAGAGACTCGTGAGTAGTGAATCCCCCTTCTCTACAACCATATTGGTCTTTCTTGCCTCATCCCCTTTGCCTACAACCATATGTTCCCACAACCCTCTTCTCTCTCTTTTTAGTGTGGTCTTATTCTACAACTAGTCATTTTTTATTCTCTTTAGCTCTCTAATATCCTAATGATGGTTCATGAAGTGTGATCCAAAATGTTGATGAAAAAACTTACACACAATCTAATCGAGAAACAACATTTACCAACATAAAATGCATCCCCTAATGATTGGTACTCAAGCAAATAATTCAATTAACCCTCTGCATCATTCTACTATCCCCTATTACCTTCCAAAATTTCCTCTCTATTTAGAAAAGTAGTCATTAATGGTCTTGCTACTAATCCAATAACCATTCTAGTGTTGTTAGTTTGGTTGTTTGTAGGATTACTCGCTTCCTCACTGTTATTTTCATCAGCCTTGGTCATATTCATATTTTGTAATATTTGTGTCAATAAATTGGTCAACTATTATTGTCCCTAAGCAAGACCATTATCTTCTCCATGATATTTCATTTAATCCTCCTTTCCCCATCTACCATGATGTCTTCTACCTCAAAATTTGCAAAAGGAAATATTTTTATAGATTTTCTAAAAAATATGCTACCCTCTTTTGAGATTCCTTTGATAATACTTGTTAACACTTTCACTAGGTTGCATATGACATATTTCTAATCAATTTGTTCAACTCCCAACAAGTTGGCGAGAAA
>VDFB02142399.1:0-10621 GCA_007258455.2 Sequoia sempervirens | reverse complement strand
GTTTGATTAAATTTTTAGTTGAGAAGTCTTTGCATGATATATGTGGAATGACCTAGGAAGAATTCATAAAAAATGATCAAATTAGACCTGAGCACTTGCAACCTAGGGTTTTACCTCAACCTCGTAGGTCTAGTAGGAGATTGAGCAAGACCGAAGCCACTCTTGGTGCTTCAACCTCTGGCACGGGCCCTAGTGTAAACCCTCCTGCAACAAAAGAAACCATAGAAATTAGCTCTTTTGAAACTGAGCACTTAGACAAAGAAAGTTCCTCTCCTAATTTTGATGATGATGTTCCCCTTGGCACCCTAATAAGAACTAAGGCACAAAAGAGAGAAGCAGAAACAAGAAAAGGAAAATTTAAAAAGAAACCGATAGAAAAAGATGTGCCAAGCTCTAAGAAGAGAAAGGTTGACACTATTCATCTTGCAACCAAAGAAAAACATGAAAGCCCTCTTAGAAAATCAAGACCAGCTAGGTCAGCCTTTGTTACACCTCCGCAGGAAATCCCTAAGTCGAGAGAAATATCGCAGGGAGATGCAAAAGCTCCAATGAGGTAGGTGAATATAGAGGAAGAGGACATATTTGAGAAAGCAACAAACATAACACTGGCCGATCTTGCTAACATTGTAGAACAAGTCGAGAATCAAGGGTATGAGGAAAATCAAGATTTCTTGTAGCAAGAGATCCTATAGCATGAGGTCCTATAGCAAGAGATCCTGCAGCAACAACAAGAATAGGAACAAGAGGCCCTGCAATAAGAATTAGGAGAACAATCAGTACCCTTGTAGCTAGAATTGTCTGAACAACCTGAATCCTTGCAATTAGTACCATATGAAGAGCAAGAATTGTCAAAAATGCTGGTAGGAATACATAACTCCCCTAATTTCTCAATGCCCATGGTAGCTATGCATTTATGGAAAGAGATGAAAAGAAGGGAAGAAGAATGGAAGGAGGAGAAACACAGGTTGAAGAAGGAAATTCAAAAGAAAGATGAGGATATTGAAGACAAGGATGCATAAATTTCCACCTTGAAGAAGAAGGTAGATGATATGACAGCCTTGGTACCACTGATTTTAGAGTGCATGACCCCTCCAAGGGTCTATTCTTTTCATTTGAAGGAGAAATATATTTCTTTTAAGTTGGCACAAATTGTCTTAGGTTTGAACCCTTCTATTGAGACTCCTATTAAAATTTTCAATGCTTATCGAATTGCTTCACCTAAAATGAAGAATTTGTTGTGTGAGTTTTATTTGCATAATTATGCTATGACTCAAGACCATGATTGAAATCCACTGCTATATGTTGAAGATTTCCAATTAAGGAAATTTATGTCTTGGGTACAAAATGAGATCAGTTGGGGAAAAAAATATGGGGCTTATAAGAAAATGGAATCGAACATCCCTTTATCCATTAGGGCTGAATCAAGGAATCCAAGGGACATTTACAGTGAATGGCACAAAATTCTTTTTAGACCTAGCTATGGTAATAGGATTATGCCTTGGATAGGAGCAGATTATAGTGAATATGAGGCAAAGACAAGAGAAAAAGAGGAAACTAGAGATACCTATCACAAAGATGGAACAGCCTAATTGATGAGCAAAAATAGGCTAAGCCTCATTCCATCCAGAACTATGTTGCAACACTCAAAAGAATTGATAGATATATACAGATTGGCAGAACAAAGGGATGATTATGGCTTCCCCTGACTTTTCATCCACCTATTCTGATGTGGCCCATACCAAACTTTAGGTTCTACCACTATGATATTGTTACAGAGAGACAACGATGGAGTAGATTGGACATATTGGGAGGATTCTATTGGGACCTTGATTCACACAAAAAACACTGATGTAGGACAGTTGTCAGTTACAAATTTCAGAGCATTGACCAAGCAGAAGAAAAAATCTTCCCCTGCTAGAGGACTAGCAAAACTTTAGGTTGGGGGGAGTGATGAGCCTAGTTTATGGTATAATTTTGGGTAGAATTTATGATTTATTTGCTAAATTTTTCATAGACCTTGATGTTAAGTGTTGATACTTTTTATGATATTCCCCCAAAACTATAGACCTTGGGCCTAATCTTATTTTTGCAAATCTTTAATGGCATTGACATGTTATTTGGACTATCTATATTAATTCTGCATGTGGTTAATGAATGTTCTTTAAGGTAGTTATAGATATGTGATTATTGTGCATGCTAACATTGCCATGCATATATAATTTAAGGATGCTAAATTGAGAAAGACACCGCTAGCTGGGCATGCACCATAACGTCCAACTAGGGAATCGTTCAAAGGTCAAAGGAGGTTGACAACATGAGATTCCCCATGCAAATTGAATGTAACCACCTTATAGTGGAATTTAATACTATTGAGAAAATGTGGGCGTTATTGTTGTGCTAAATCTACATTTGGACTTGCATGTTTGATCAGATTCCATGCATGTGTAACCATCGCCACTCCACTTTCTCTGCTTTCCCTAAAATTGCATCCTCCCAATTCGTGGAGTTGACCACCTTGCTTAGTTGGTAGTATAAATAAGGATCATATGCTCCTGCTCATGAGGTTGTGTGATCTAATATTGTACTTGCATTCTTAGTTTTTAGTGATACAGTTACACTGCTTTATTGTACTCATGTTTCCTGATGAATAAAATGAAGTTCTAAGTTTGTGCATCTCAGTTTTCATTAGTAGTAGAGGATACTCATCCAATCTATTATTTATCTTAGTTTAGTAGAGTTATTACTTTTTGTTCAGTAATTAGTTAAGAATCTGGTGCTGACTGTTCCTGCAGCCACTAGAATTCCATTTTGTGAGTGTTCTTGCAGCCAAAGTAAATAGAGTAGTTTCCAGTTTGTTTGCTCAGATTTTCATCCCTGTCATGCATTTCAACTTAGTGTAGTTGTTGGTTGATGTTCAACATTTATGTTATTCCTTTCCAAGAAATTTACTTTCAACATTGTTTCTTTCTTAGTTGTAGAATGAAAATGGCTACTTTGGGTTCCTAGTGCACATACTATGTTGACCCATTTCAAGTTCACATCTCTAGGTTGACAATTTAAATACACCTTCATAATGATTGAAATAGCTATTCAGGTTAGATGTCCAATCTTTGAATCATGGTTGTAAAGGCCTAGTTGTTAAATCATTGTAGTAGGCCAACACCAATCACTATGAGCTCCATCCACACTAGCATCTTTCATCCCCAACATCATAAACCCATCGATTGAGACCAACAACATCATCTGGCATATGAATGGAATAATCATTATGAAGCAAAATATCAAAATCAAGCATCAAATTAAAAGAAAGTGAAAATACTATTTAATGCACAAGAGAGTTGAGAGGGGGGGGGGGGTGAATCAGTTGTACATTAAAACATCAAAACCATCTTTAATATTTAGATCCTTATAAACCATTAATCTATTATACTAATTTAGCATGAAATTAAATAATAGAATTGACAACACATTAACACCATACACATTAGAACACTAGATTTACATGGAAAACCCAAGAAAGGAAAAACCACGATGGGGATTAGCTCACAATATAAAGTAATTGCAACATAAAATACAATAGGATCACTATGATGCAAAGAAAACTTCACTTAGAACAAATTGAAATAGCTAAAACAATGATTCATGACCAACAATGAAAAAATGCAATAAACTTGATTCACTTGACAACTTTCACAAATTGATTTATCTCAAACAATGATTAAATGCATTCTAGATCACATTGGTAGCCTAAAGTGCATTCAACGAGGAAAAACCAACATGATGCAGAATTTTCTTGGTATTTTAGTCTTATTATAACATTTTCTATTGATTTCCAACCAACCATGTTCACACAAAGTACATATTTTATCAAACCCTTCAAAGTTGTTCCAAAGAATGTCCTACATTTCAATGCACCAAAATTCCATTAAATAACTTTCACAAAAATAATAATCAAGCCAATATCTTTGGTGAGATTGAATATAACATAATTATAGACTTCTCCTCCAATTTTTATCAAGATCCAATCATGGAAAAGGAAGTTATGTCATTTTCCCCAAAACTGCAAACCCTTAGTAGGGTTTAGACCTGCCCTCACAAAAATGGTTATAACTTATTCAAAACTTAATAAAATTTGATGATACTTGAAGAAAATTAAAGTATATTCAAATGGAAACAAAATCCAATTAGTTTAACATAAAAATATGGATTGTACAATTCATACCATAACATTCTTCAAACTGTAAATTTTGGCAAACATTGTTAGAATAGGGTAGCCTCACCAAAATTGGCATATCTCCCACAAAACTGAATGAAATTTAACTAAACCAAAACCAAATGAAATATAACTCAATTATATTTCCAACCATACCACTTTCAGGTTATTAAATTTAAAGTAAAATCCGTACAAACACCAATAACAACACTGGAACATTGGAAATTGCAAAAAATTCAAGTCTTCATTCAAAAAATTCTTGTTCAATCTACACACCAACCCTCCATTTGACTTGGAGGCTCATATTTATGCTTTTAAAATCAAGTTATTCCCCCAACCAACCTACAAATACCATTTAACAACTTTTAACAAACCTTTAAAAAGTTGTCATTACAACATTGACAACATTTTAGCGACTTTTACAACTTTTAACCAAATGACTCTAAAACTTCACAAATGACTTCAAATGATCATTAATGGTCCAAAATAACCTTATTTGCATCAAAAAACACAAAATAAGACAAAAAATAAAATTTGAGCATTTTGATCATTTTAAGCATGAGGGTGCTCCTGCACCATACTCCCAAGGGGAAGAAAACTCAAGTCCACTTGAGTGCAGGTTTTCTTTTTCTTCTTGGTCTTCCAATTCTTCTGCAACTTGTCCTTCATCTCTACAAATTTCTCTAGATCCTTTTTCTTCTTCTTGTACCATCTCTTACAAATCATCTTCTCAACTTCAAGGTATTAAAATTCAAGTTCTCATTCGTATGCCTTAGTACTACCGTCTATGTCTTCATCTTCATCATTCAAACACAATATGTCAACATATTCATCATCCATAAAATTAGAAAATGCAACCATTACCTCGGTTGTTTCAGCAACATATTCATCCCCATAGTGTGCTACATTTGTATAACCATCTTAATTCACTGTATGCACTTCTCCTCCTTCTTTATACTCTTTTCCATCTTTATTTTCATTTGTTGCACCTGTAAACACATACTCACACACATTGTTAGAAATAAAATCTTGATTGGCGGACCGATTTATGCCCGATGGGAGCGGATCTCGACACTTAAAGACGGACAGCGATGTCCTTTGCCGAATAATCTATTAGCGATGGACCTTCCGGATATTAATTCTGCTAACTTACATCTCTGTTCCATCGATCGGTGCCGGTTTCAATCCTATCTTTGTTGACGGACTGCCATCTTCATCACTGTTTTGATTGTACCCCATTTATTAAGTTCCACTTCAGGGCTATTCTCAACATCTCCATTTTTATTTCTCAAACAAGTCTCTTTCACCTTGCTTCTCCTTATCTTCACGATACCTCACCTAGGTTTCCTCTCCTTTTCCTCACTACCTAGTCTTTTGGCATCCAAGTTCTTCCTCAAACCCGCAAAAAGACAACGTAAACTCCCAAAATTTATCTTGCCCAGATCTTCAGGCTCTGATACCAATTTGATGGAGAGAAACCTTCACTTAGAAAAAATTAACATAGATGAAACAATGATCCATCACCAACAATGAAAAAATGGAACAAACTTAATTCACTTGACAAATTTCATAAATTGATTCATCTCAAACAATGATTAAATGCATTCTAGATCGCATTAGCAGCCTAATGTGCATTCAACAAGGAAAACCCAACATGATGAAGGAGTTTATTGGTATTTTAGTCTTCTTATAACATGTTCTATTGATTCCCAACCGACCATGTTCACACAAAGTACAAATTTTATCATACCATTCAAAGTTGTTCCAAAGAATGTCCTACATTTGAATGCACTGAACTTCCATTAAGTAATTTTCACAAAAAAATAATGAACCCAATCGCTTTGGTGAGATTGAAGATAACATAATAATATAATTTTCCTCTAATATTTATCAAGATCCAACGGTGGAAAAGGAAGTTATGACATTTTTCACAAAACTGCAAACCCTAAGCAGGGTTCAGACCTTCCCTCACAAAAATGGCCATAACTTATTCAAAACTTAATAAAATATGATGAGACTTGAAGAAAATTAAATTAGATTCACATGAAAACAAAATCCAATTGGTTTTAGATTAAAATATGGACTTTAAAATCCATAATATAATGTTCTTCAAACTGTAAATTTTGGAAAACATTGTTAGAATAGGGCAGCCTCACCAAAATTGGCATATCTCCCAAAAAACTAAATGAAATATAACTCAATTATCTTTCCAACCATACCACTTTCAGGTCATTAAATGCAAAGTAAAATCTGTACAAACACCAATAACAACACTGGAATGTTGGAAATTGCAGAAAATTCAAGTCTTCATTCAAAAAATTCTTGTTCAATCTACACACCAACCCTCCATTCAACTTGGATGCTCATGTTTATTCTTTTAAAATCAAGTTATGCCCCCAACCAACCTACAACTATCATTTAAAAACTTTTAACAAACCTTTAAAAAATTGTCATTACAATTGAAAAGTTGTCATTACAACATTGACAACATTTTAGCCACTTTTGCAACTTTTAACCAAATGACTCCAAAACTTCACAAATGACTTCAAATGATCATTAATGGTCCAGAATGACCTTATTTACATAAAAAAACACAAAACAATAAAAAAACCCAAATTTGAGCATTTTGAGCATTTTAAGCATGAGGGTGCTCCTACACCATACTCCCAAGGAGAAGAAAACTCAAGTCCACTTGAGTGTAGGTTTTCTTTTTCTTCCTCGTCTTCCAATTCTTCTGCAACTTGTCCTTCATCTCTACAACTTTCTTTGGTTCCTTTTTGTTCTTTTTGTACCATCTCTTACAGAGCATCTTCTCAACTTCAAGGTACCAAAATTTGAGCTCTCGTTCATATGCCTTAGTACCACCGTCTATGTCTTCATCTTCATCATTCGAACACAATATGTTAGCATATTTATCATCCATAAAATAAGAAAATGCAACCATTACCTTGGTTGTTCTTACAACATCTTCATCCCCATAGTGTGCGACATATTTTATAACCATCTTCATTCACTATATGCACTTCTCCTCCTTATTTAGACTCTTTTCCATCTTCATTTTCATTTGCTGCACCTATAAACACATACTCACACACATTGTTAGAAATAAAATCTTGAGTATCAAGGGACCCATTTCCTTCACATGTTTCCTCTTCCTCAAATGGCATAGGCTCTTCCATCATCATCAAAGATTCTTTAATGAATGGTTCTACTGTCCCCTCTTGCCTTCTTCTCCTCTGAATAATCTTCTTAATAGGCCATTTAACCTTCTTACTTATTGGCCATGCCAACCTTTTTCTTTGTTTTCTCTCTCAAGCGAATGTTGAATCTCAAGTTCCATTCTTTTTTCCATTTCTTCCAAGTTGTGCCTCAACTCCATTATCTCTTGCTACACTTTTATCTGTTCTTCCTTCTCATTTTTCTTCTTCATCTCACTTTTCTCTTTTCTCATCACCAATTTCTTGCTTGGTGCCTCCTTACTTTGCAAGTCTCCACAAAAAAATATTCTCAACATCTCTATTTTTCTTTCTTAAGAAAGTCTCTCACCTTTCTTCTCCTTGTCTTCATGATACCTCACCTAGGTTTCCTCTCATTTTCTTCACTACTTAGTCTTTTGGAATCTAGGTTCTTCCTCCAACCTACAAAAAGACAACACAAACTCCCAAAACTTATCTTGCTCAGATCTTCAGGCTCAAATACCAATTTGATGCAAAGCAACCTTCAATTAGCATAAATTGACATAGGTGAAACAATGATCCATCACCAACAATGAAAAAATGCAACAAACTTGATTCACTTGACAACTTTCATAAATAGATTCATCTCAAACAATGATGAAATGCATTCTAGATCACATTGACAACCTAATGTGCATTCAACAAGGAAAAACCAACATGATGCAAGAGTTTCTTGGTATTTCAATATTCTTATAACATGTTCTATTGATTCCCAACAAACCATGTTGACACAAAGTATAGATTTTATCAATCCCTTCAAAGTTGTTCCAAAGAATGTCCTACATTTCAATGCACCAAAATTACATTAAATAACTTTCAAAAAATAAACAATGAAGCCAATTGCTTCAATGAGATTGAAGATAACATAATTAAAAAAATTTCCTCCAATTTTTATTAAGATCCAACGGTGGAAAAGGAAGTTATGGCATTTTCCCCAAAGCTACAAACCCTAAGTAGGGTTTAGACCTGCCCTCACAAAAATGGTCATAACTTATTCAAAACTTAATAAAATTTGATGAGATTTGAAGAAAATTAAATTATATTCACATGGAAACAAAATATTTTTCTTTTTAGATAAAAAAATGAACCATACAATCCATACCATAACGTTCTTCAAATTGTAAATTTTGACAAACATTGTTAGAATAGGGCAGCCTCACAAAAATTGGCATATCTCCCACAAAACTGAATGAAACTTAACCAAACCAAAACCAAATGAAATATAACTGAATTATATTTCCATCCATACCACTTCAAGGTCATTAAATACAAATTAAAATCTGTGCAAACACCAATAACAACACTGGAATGTTGGAAATTACAGAAAATTCAAGTCTTCATTCAAAAAATTCTTGTTCAATCTACAAACCAACCCTTTGAATTCGACTTGGAGACTCATATTTATGCTTTTAAATCAATTTATTCCCCCAACCAACCTACAACTACCATTTAACAACTTTTAACAAACCTTTAAAAAGTTGTCATTACAATAGTGACAACATTTTAGCCACTTTTGCAACTTTTAACCAAATGACTCCAAAACTTCACAAATGACTTCAAATGATAATTAATGGTCCAAAATGACCTTATTTACATCAAAAAACACAAAAAAGACAAAAACCCAAATTTGAGCATTTTGAGCATTTTAAGCATGAGGGTTCTCCTGCACCATACTCCCAAGGGGAAGAAAACTCAAGTCCACTTGAGTGTAGGTTTTCTTTTTCTTCCTAGTCTTCCAATTCTTCTACAACTTGTCCTTCATATCTACAACTTTCCCTGGATCCTTTTTCTTCTTCTTTTACCATCTCTTACAGAGCATCTTCTCAACTTCAAAGTACCAAAATTTGAGTTCTCGTTCATATGCCTTAGTACCACTGTCTATGTCTTCATCTTCATCATTCAAACACAATATGTCAGCATATTCATCATCCATAAAATCAAAAAATGCAACTCTTACCTCGGTTTTTTGGCAACATCTTCATCCCCATAGTGTGCTACATTTGTATAACCATCTTTTTTCACTGTATGCACTTGGGTATGTGTAGGATCATCATGGAAAAAATAGACCCTTAAGTGGCAAAAAATTTAGAAAAATCAGAGTTAGGCAACTAGACGTAAAATTTTGAATAAGTTATCTATATTATTTCAAAAATATGTAGCAAATTTAATGTAGTTTCTAAACTACTAGGTTTATTTTTATTTTTTTAAATCTATTTGATTGCAAGTTTTTGGATTTAACTGTGTATGTTTTTGTGTCAATGTTTCAGATCACACTCAACGATCCATCATTAGGAAGAGGAACAATCAACATGTCGACACAAAAACATACATAGTTGAATCCAAGAACTTGTAATAAATCTCATGGACTGTGGAAAACTCATTCCAACTAAAATCTATTTGGTGAAAATTTGAAATTTCAATGCAGTAGTACTTAAATTTCATGGAAAAAATAAGTTGGTGTCTGTCTAACCACCCTAACCATAATAAAATGATAATATTTTTTTATAAGATTTTAGATATAAGTAGAGGACTGATGTCTTGATGTGATGCATATTTTTTTGTAATTTTTTCCAAATAATTAATTATTAATTTTATTACAAGTTTAAAAATAGAAAACTTGTGGCTGCTCGAATTAACACCTTAAT
This sequence comes from Sequoia sempervirens, assembly GCA_007258455.2. Taxonomy (NCBI): domain Eukaryota; kingdom Viridiplantae; phylum Streptophyta; class Pinopsida; order Cupressales; family Cupressaceae; genus Sequoia; species Sequoia sempervirens. The sequence goes on along the minus strand of VDFB02142399.1, from coordinate 527 downwards.
CCTGGTAAAAAACTTCACGAAATTCATTTTTTCTTTTTTTAATCCTATAGTATGCGAAACATAGAATGTGACAATTTTTTTAGATTCAAACAATGTGATATCATTTGAAAGCTATAAATGTTTTTCAATCAGGCTATCAATCGTGAATTTAGCCTACAATTCTAATAGAAATGAATAATAATTATTTATTAAATCCAAAGTAAAGAATAATTTATATTGGTGGAAAGTTGAGAATCTCCTTTAAAACCCCTCACTGCTTTCACAATTTTGCAAAAGTTTTACCACATACCTTACACATACCCATCATATCGCCACTTTTTGGCCCATCATGATCCTGCACATTCCCACTTTTCTTCCTTCTTTAGACTCTTTTCCATCTTCATTTTCATTTACTGCACTTGTAAACACATACACACATTGTTAGAAATAAAATCTTGAGTATCAAGGGACCCATTTCCTTCACATGTTTCCTCTTCCTAAGATGGCTTAGGCTCTTCCATCATCATCAAAGATTCTTTAATTCCTAG
>VDFB02142398.1:0-25839 GCA_007258455.2 Sequoia sempervirens | reverse complement strand
AAGCCCCTTTTCAGTAGTGGGATATAGAATTTATTGGAGAAATTATTGAAAAATCCAATGACAGTCATAGGTGGATTTTAGTAGCAACTGAATACTTTACTAAATGGACTGAAACTATTCCTATCAAGAAAGCCACTAACAGGATTGTGATGGATTTTACATGAAAAATATTGTAATTAGATTTGGGGTTCCTATCAAATTTGTTGGTATCCCTCTTTCCTTTATCCTCTCACATGTGAGAGGATGCAAAAGTAAAACCAACCTTTTACACCTTTATCCCTCTTGTGATACTTGTTACAAGGCTAAGTGTCAATCCAACATCTCAATCCAAACCCTAATCCTTAATCAATGCCAACCATCCATATTCATCTTGACCCTTGATTTACCTCTTAGAAAGTATATAAAATGAAGGCCTCTCATCTTGTTTGAACATATACTTATTCCATAGCCTTATGTTATATTTTCTATCCTCTTATCATAGCTACATGCTACTCCATTTTATATCTACTTCATCTTCATGTTATCCTTATGCTATCCATTTAATCTCTCATCATCACAATCCTACTATCATGATATTGGTTTCATAAGCAACCACATTCCATACACCAAAAGGATCACATCAAGAGATTATTCAGTGCAATTATTCTCTTAGCCCCATTAGGAGAGAAAGGAACAAACAAGGTAAAAGGTTCCATTTGCATACATTATTTGAATTATTTATTTACCCTTATTCCTTTTCTTATATTCTCAAAGAATATTGTTAATAAGTTTTACCTCAAAATTAAACATATTAAAAATGTAGGGAGATTTAGTTATAGAGAATGTTAATGCTTTTAATTTGATTTTGACTAAAGTAGGTTCTATTGATGTTAACATATAAGGGGGAAATATATGTATATTTTTATTTTACTTTTTAGTTGAATCTTGCAAAAATCTAATTGTTGTTCTGAGTGGTTCTATTATAGATGCAATATAGATGTTTTTATTGATTCTTTACTTAGTGAAAGGATAAGGTGAAAATATATAGATGATAGCTCAAAAATCTATTACATGTTTGAGGAAGGTTTAAGGATAAAGGTGGTTTTAAAGGGTAACAAAAGAAATCTAATGATATATCTAGATAAAATTGATAATAGAAACCTTGTGTAGCATAGGTTCAAGTGTTGAAACTATGGAAACAAGGAAATGTGAAGAAGGAATGATAAAAATGTTAGATTTGTGAATAACACGAGATGTAGGATCAAACAATGATTAAAACGCCTTCCATGCAAGAGCTCTGGAAAACAAAGATTTGATATTCCTCAACAAAAAAATACTTACATAATGAAATAATACAAAGAGAGAGTGTTTTATAAGACCAACCCTAAATGGTAAAGGGATTAGATCTTGACAAGTGTCACCATTCGGTGTGATGAGATATAATGATCTAATAATAGCTCTTCAACTAACATAAAAGAGCTCTCCTATGTTTAGCTTAAGTGCATGAGAATAAATAAATAATAAAAATAATTAATTAAAGATTAAAATAAATTTTTATTTAATACATGATTACTCTAACACCCCCAGGTGTGTGCAAGAAGTTGAGTCCACTTTTTAGCCAAAAAATGGAAGTGTTTTCAATAATTTTCAGAATTTTCCTTGTTTGACCTAAAAATTTGAAGCACTTAAAGATTGAATCTTAAATTTTTTTAGTAATATGAAATGTATTACTTCGAGTCTAGTTTCCAAATATGTAATTTATTTTAATATCTAGATGATACAAATTGATTTTCAATAGGCATGTCTAAAAACTATTGTTTAAAAGTCACTTCTTTTACCATACCTCCATATTTTGACCTAAATAATTGTATTTTTTTGAATCCTTTTGGGAAAAGATTTGTAACAAACTAAAGAATGTGCACAGTTTCTTTTGTATTTTTTTATTTTTATTTTTTCATTGGCCATAATTGTTGTTTTGAAAATTCCTCATGTATGTCACGCATAAGATGACCTAAACTTATCATTTTTTGATTTTTTTCAAATTGAAAAGAATTGTCTAAAGAATGTGCACGTATAATTTGTTTTTCAAAAATTAATTTAATAAAAAGTTATTAAACTACTAAAAAACCCTAATATTTCAAGTTTATGGACCAGTTTCTTAAAAATTATTTAAAAAATAGAAAAATTAATACAATTGTAAAAAAATTACATATTTGGAGTCTACACAATCCCATCTATAATGGGTTTTAATTTCATCAAAAAATTCTACAAAAATGTCTTCATACATATGTTCAAAGTCACTCTTTTCTACTAACATTGACATGACCTTCAAGTTGCAAGTCAAAGTAGGTACAAAGTAAGGGTTGGCTCCCCAAGCTTTTTTCTGACCTAAAACCTATAGAAAAAATCAGGCCAAAAATTGAAATTTTTAGAAATGGGAGCCTATTCTAGAAATGGGATCCCGTTTCTAAATGGGGTCCTATTTATTTTTTATTAATTTTAAACCTTTATGAAACAAGATCTGATTTTAGAATGGGATCCCATTTCTAAAAATGGGATCTCATTTTTGGCTTGGGGTCTCAAAGTGAAACAGGATCCTATTTGCTAAATAATGGGATCACATTTCATTTTTCCCAATTTCAGGGTTTTTTCTAAGACCAAAACTTCCACTAGAAGTGGACTCATCTTCTTTCATTTATGCCCCCCTTAAGTGTAACTTAGGGAGTAGCTAAAAAATCTAAAACCAATGCATAAAAAGAAAAGAAAGTATGAATGGGTCTGACAACTAGGCTTGATGAGGTACCTAGTACAATCAAAGAAATCTCTCATAGCTAGAGGAAATGATAAAACCTAATGGGAAAAAATAATTTCATGAAGAGAGATGGAAGAATGTATATGAAAAAATGAAGGATGCCTCATGAAGACCCCCTAAGGACAACTTCCTTCACCCCAAGCATCAATCGTAATTGGAGGTAATGAGGCGATGCCAAAGGTTTTGTGAAGATGTCTATAAGCTGATCCTTTGTAGGCATGTACTTCAAGGTGAGAAAACCATCCTGAGTTAACTGCCATATGAAGTGCATGTGTATCTCTATGTGTTTATTATGTTGATGATCCACTAGATTGCAAAAAATGTGAATGGCACTTTGATTGTCACACCAAATAATAGTGGGACTATTAGGAGTAAAACTAAACTTAGTCAATGACTAATGAAGCCACAAAACCTCCTAGATCTAGAAAAAACCATTGCATGATACTTAGCCTCCATGGATGATAATGCAATAGTAGATTGTTTCTTTCAAGACCATGTAATGGGGCTAGAATCAAGGCACAAAAGTGTAAACAAAGATTTTGGCATCCAAATGGTTTCTTGCACTTCTAGGGTTTTTCACCTAAAAGGAGAAAGATGGGCCAAAATGCAATGTAAACACTCAAAATCAATGCAAGGATGGATGGAATATGGCTAGATATGATGTCTAAATGCAAAAAACTGAAAAGAAAGATGATTATTAATGCAAAACATAAGATATGCAAATTGTTTGAAAACACACTACTATATGCAAAAAGAACTAAAAACATAAACAAACAATGACAAAACTTAATGGAATTGAATGAGGTGCACCTAGAGGTTGAAAAATGAGGTTGAGAGGTTCTAGAATGTTGTAGAGATCAGTGTTGAAGCCCACTAGGACTCATTCGCCACATATGGAGAATTAGTCTTGTTTCTGGTAGAAACTGTTGGAACAAGTTTCGTGATGCTGGGAACAAAAGACTTCAGAAAATACTTTTTTCAGGCTTGATAGTGGGACTCATTTGCCACAAATGGAAAATTAGTCCACCTACATATTTCTGAAAAGTCAAGGGTCAACTCTGTGGGTCCTAATCTGCACTTTTCTGCTTGACAGCTTGCCAGATCCAAATCTGGAAATTTTGACAGGAAAGTGTTCTCCAAGCTTCAAATAGGGTTTTGTTTACTTTGAATTATCTTTGACAATTTGATGACACTTTTAAGACCTATCTATTTGAAAAATATACATACAAGACCTACTAAACACACATGCAAAGAGGGAAAAAGTGTTAAGGGTTAGAGGATAGGGGTTTTCCTTAGTCAAACCCCGGTTTGGTAATCAAACCCTTGATAATGAAATGAAATATTTAAAGAGAGAATGATGAACAAATAACATGCAATGTCATAAACTCACCAAACCATTGATGTTGAAGTCTGAAGATATGCTGCTCTAAGATGCTTGAATGCTTGATTGAATGATGAAGATGCTAGAATGCTTGAATTTTATGATGCATGAATGAATTATGTTGATGAATGGAATGAATGGGGGTTAAAATGAATGGAAAATCATGTATTACACAATTATTCCCTAATTTCTTGAAAATACATCACAGGCTGACCTTAGGTCTTAAGAAATAAAAACCCTCTAGTAATTTGAAATTATTTTGATTTTTGTGCCAAGAGGGACTCATTTTCCCCTAATGGCGAATGGGTCCCACTCAAGGCATGTGAATGGGTGTTGGGAATTAAGTTGTCTTAAATGATGTTTGTTGGGTTTATATTCAAAAATACACTTAATTAAGGCCTGTAAGTGAATAAAGGGGCCAAATAAAGCATAAGAAAGGTGTATTTGTTGATGAAAAGTCTAGAAAAGCATGAAAGTTTGTTACAAGACTTTACAACACTTTAAAATAAGACTTCTAGATAAGTGATAAAAAGGGGGTATGTAGGTGAATTATAATAAGAAGAGTCTAGAAAAGTGTGAAAATGTGTTACAACACTTCACAACACTTTTACAAGACATCATAAAGTATTAATGATCCATAAAGATTTAAGACCTAATGTGAATGTGTGGGCCACATTGCAACATTAAATTAAGGAAAAATCAAGCCAATTAAGCATGAAGAGGGACAAAACAAGAAAAAGTAGAAGGGTTAATTTTTTCATGTCCACAAAAAGAAAGTCATAAGTGGACTTCCTATCATTTAAATAACTAGTTCAATCTAATTTAGTGAAGCCAACTATCTCAAGATCTCCTAATGTATAGTGAATACCATAATGTGAGGTGCCTTGAATATATATTAAAATTTATTTAGAATCTTGCCAATGAATCTCATGTGGATCATGTGAGAATCAAGAGACAAGACCAACTACAAATGAAATATCAAGACACAAATGTATCATGTACAAAAGATTGCCAACTAACTACCTATATAATGTAGTGCTATCTACTGAAGGAGTACAATTGGAAGAAAATACAACACCTGAATGAAATGGTGTGGGGGAAGGATTGTAATCAAGCATACCAAATATTTGAAGCATGTCAAGAGAATAATTCTGTTGAAATATGAAAATCCCATCTAAAGATGGAATAACCTATAAACCAAGAAAGTAGTACATAGAAGGCTGAGATTTGTCATCTCAAACTACTCCATCAAAGCTTGTTGAACATTCTGGATCATGGAGGATGAATCACCTATAATGATCAAATCATCCACATATAGAAAAAAGGATAAAAAGATCACCCTCCTATCTTTGAATGTATATAGTGGGATCAAAATGACATCATGTGAAGCCAAAAAAAGTAGAAAAGTTTCCATCTTTGCATACCAAGCTTGAGGGGCCTATTTGAGACCATATAATGAATGATGAAGTTTGCAAACAATCAAAGAGTACTCAATAAAACCATGAGGTTTATCCATATAAATAACCTCATGAAGGTCACCATGAGTAAAGGCACTCTTCACATCTATTTGAAATATTGTACATCCCTATGAAGCTATAAGTGAAAGTACAACACATATAGAATTCATCTTGGAAACACATGAAAAGGTCTCAGAATAATCAATGAATTTGACCTAAGAGAAACCATTTGCAACAAGATGAGCCTTATAATTATCAATGGAACCATCTGCAACATATTTGGTATGGTACACCCACTTGCACTGAACCAACTTTCTTCCATTAGGAAGAGGAACAAGATCCCAAGTATGATTATTCATTAAATAAGAATACTCATCTATCATAGCACTATCCCACCTACCACCTAATATCTATGCACGAGTATGATGGGAGTCTGAAGGATCACCTTCCAAAGAGCCAACTGCATCAATAGTATTGTAGGACCATTTAGGTAAGGGTTGAATATCTGGAGGTGGAGGGATAGCTAGAGCATCATCCTCATCCTTAAGAGATGAAGAATGAGTAATAGGTAATAAGGGAGAAGTTGAAGATGGAGCATCCATATGAGGAAAGTGCTCATCAAACTAGACATCTTGCTGAAACAAGCATCTCTAGAATCAAGATCAAGCAACCTGTATGCCTTAACATCCTCACAATAGCCAACAATTATGAGTTGTTGGCTCTTCCTCTCCGTGTCTTTTCACCGAGCTTCAGGAATGAATACTGAAGCCTCACTACCAAGGAATTTGAATGTAGATACATTGGACTTGACATGGGACCACACCTCCTTAGGAGTCATATGTCACAATTCCCTTTGAGGTATACTATTTTGAATATAATTGACACAATTAATTGCCTCAACCCAAAAAGAGGAATGCATATTTTGTAACTAATTCATATAGTTGGCCATCTCTCATAAAGTTATATTATTTTTCTCAGCAACACCATTCTACTGAGGAGTGTATGGAACTGTAAGATGACGCTGCAAACTATGCTTAGTAAAAAATACTTGAAATTTTTGATTGACATTCTCCCACCATTATTTGTGTGTATTTGCTTGATAAAAAGACCAGATTGCTTCTCCATGAATTCCTTAAAGATCTTGAAAGAATAAAATACATCTCAAATTATACTTAGGAAAGTACACCTATGTATGCCTAGAGAAGTCATCAATAAATGGGAGAACATATTTGGGCCCTAAAAATGGAGTAGTTAGAAATGGTCCATGAGGTCACTATGTACCAAATCTAAGGGTGCCTTAGCATGTGTGGCTCTACCCATAGGAAAACAATCTCAGTGATGTTTTCCAAGAACACATCCATGAAAAACACCATTAGTATAGGAAATCTTAGGGAGTACTAACACCAGTACCTATGTACTCATCTGCTAGAGATAGTGATAATTGACATGAAAAAAATATTCATGCCAAACCTTACTCATAGTGTCTATATGTGCTACAAAGGATGATCTTGTAGGTCAACTGAAATCTCAAAACCATCAAATCGGTATTAATGAGAGGAATAATCAACACTCCTAGTGGCCACAATAATATCAGGATCATGAAGGTTTCAAATAACTACATCATGTGGGGTAAACTTGACTATCCTACCAATGTCAGATTGGAAAATTGGATACACTAAAATAAGGTTGGTGAAGATATTAGGAACAACAAGAACTTCATGAAGAAAAATACCCTCAAGTGTGATAGTACTTGAGCCCAAACTTGAAAGTTCTGTAGAGCCCCCAATTGCAATTTGAGTAGTGCTACAATTTGAAAGGGATGAGACCAAATATTGAGAGTGAGTCATGTGATGTGTCACACCAGAATCAAGTATCCATTTCCAGCAATAGAAGGTAAGGAATGTGTAGAAAGAGCATGAAATTTACTTGTAAATGAGGAAGAAGACTTAGGGGTTGAGATATTATGCTATTGCATGAATTCCTCCAAAGCCTCTAATCTCTTCCAACATCTATTAACTGGATGTTCATCCTTACCACAAAAATTGTAAGGTTCACCTAATTTCTTCTTCATCTTGGAGGAAGACTCACTAGACTTAGAAGATTTATAATACAAAGGAGTGGTTTAAGGCTTCTATTATGACTTCTAAGATGGTTTGGAGGAACATTCACTACTTGATGAAGTATCTATCTTAGGATTCTATTTCTTCTTGTGTTTGTCTTTGGATGTCTTTGCTACCAATGCTTGGGTTTTGGAACCAAAAAGAGAATCAAATTGAGTTAACTTTGTCTATTCATGAGTCAAACACTCAGAGAAAACCTTGAAAGTAAGCATGGTAAATGCATTTCCCAATATATCGATAGTAGATTAGAAAGTAGAAGAGAAGATCTAAAATGACCCTCTAAGCATAGACAAAATCAAGAGAAAAACATTCTTTGTTAGTTTTATTCTTTCCACAACCTTACAAAAGATATCTGAGTGACTTAAACTTCTGCAAGAAATCCTCAATTGAGGGGAAAGAATTAGGTAAAAGTGATTTTAATTCTTCCTCAATCTATAGAGCTTTGTACTCATTGATGGTGCCAAAAAGATCACTAGACTTCACCCACATATCCCTAGGAATGGTGAAAGACTCAATATGAAACACGAGACTATTTGAAACATCCAGGGAAATCAAACCCATGGACTCATCCATCTTGTTGCTATGCTGAAATATCTCAATTTATGAGTCAATACTAGTTGTACTTCATCCAAAGTGGACCATAAACCCTTAGACATGTACAATTTGGTCATATGAGCTTTATAGATATGATAGTTGTGTGGTGTAAGATGTTTAAATGAAGAGGTGTCTACCATGATGGTTAATATTTTCAAAACAATGTGTGGGAAAGGTTTGTTGTTCTTTGATGTATATAGATATTGAAAGTGAGAAATATAACTCCCCATAACAAGAAAAACCAAACTCTAATACAAATTTAAGAGTAAAAAAGCTTTAAAAAAATCACATCAGATAGATCTTTATTTACTTGGTGAATATTCTAGAAAAATGAACTGCATGGATTGTAGATAACTAAAACACCTTTCCAATGCCTATGCATTCATAAAAAAGTAGAGTTTGTGTAGCTGAGTTATGACCCCGAAAGCACAAATAGGTAGATCTAACTTTAATTGACTATAGATAATTTCTTGAAATAAATCAAGAAAAAATACTTGTGCCATTGGACTGCGTTCAGAACTAGCTTTCCAATGATATAAATTTTTTTAAAAATAGACCAGTGAGGCAAAAGTTAGGCCCAATTTTGTAGAATTTGCTCAATCTGCTTTGTAAAGTGAAATAGGGGTTTAAAATTTTAGCTCTTGGTCACATGGGCAACCTATCGTTGGGTTCTTGGGGCTAGATTGAAGCCCTTGGTCACTAATGTGACTGTAGAATGGGAAAGGTAAGACCTTGAGGGTTGAAGAGGGAAACATCGTTGTTGTTTAGCACTTGGTCACTAATGTGACCCGAGCTGGCGCTTTGGTTGTGGCGAGCATTGGAGGTGCAGTTGATTGGGTGTCGCTTTATGGGTAGCATGCTGCTCCATAGGTGGTGGCCCTAAATAAAGGGTTGTATGCTTTAAAAAAGTTCTTTTTTAATTTAAATTTTATTTTTTAATTCTTTCCATATGAATGCCATATAGGGGTCGTACAGAGGACCCTAGAAAATTATTTTTTCCTACTAAACCCTTGTCACAAAAATAGGTGAATTTTATGTCAAAATTCATCAAATTGACCTCTTGAATACAATGGTGAGGTCATTTTTGCACCAAAATGCAACAAAAATTTGTACAACTCCAAATATTACAAAAATAACACTAAAGATTCTAATTAAAGATATAACACTAAAGATTCTAGATTTGATACTATAACCCTAGTTGGGAAAAAAAGCTCAAAAATGGAGTTTAGGTGTTTGTTGAATCCACACTCTGATACCATGAACATAGATTTGTGAATAACATGAGATGCAAGATCAAACAATGAACACAACACCTTCCACACAAGAGCTCTGCAAAACAAATATTTTCTATTCCTCAACAAGAAAATACTTAGAGAATGAAATAATAAAGAGAGAGAGAGAGAGAGAGAAAGAGAGAGAGAGAGAGAGAGAGAGAGTGCTTAATAAGAGAAACCTTGAATGATAAAGGGATTATATCATGAAAAGTGACATCATCCTATGTGATGAGATAAAATGATTTAATAATAGCTCTTCAATGAGAAAAAATAAGCACTCCTAAGTTTAACTTAATTGCATGAGAATAAATAAATTATAATAATAATTAATTGTTATCTAATGCATGATTTCTCTAATAGAAAAAGAAGAATAAATTTGATGATCTTCCTACACAAAATATCCTTTAATGATGGTTCTATTTTAGTAATTTTTTGTGAATTCAATTAACTAATTATGACTATTAACTTATTCAATTTCTTTGTACCGAATAATTCACTACAAGGAGTAGTTATCATCTTATAGATATTATACTAATGACAAACCATAATAAGAAATGTATATATAATTGTATATAATGTGACAAACCATAATAAGAACCATACTTTGAAAGACCATAATGTAAAATGTATATAATGTGACAAATCACAATAAGAATGTTCATGTCTAAATATATAACACATGTGTACACATGTGCGTGCATGTAAAATAACTCAAAGAAGAGGATGTCTAATATTACTACAGATAGATGAATCTGCCTCATTGTGTCTCAATCCCTATCCTGATCCCTATCCTGAGCCCTGCACAATAAATTACATAATTTAATTTAATGTACATCTTTCTATGTAAAGTTATCTAAAACTTGTGTACATTCAATGTGTGAATGCATTATAGTTTAAATACTATTTAAATGTACCTCATATGTATAATGCATAGGATCACCAACATGCTCCAAGTTTCCAAATCCTAGCAAATCACCATACTGCTAGAAATTTTTAAATGCATGATTTCAATCAAGAGTTAGAACTTATTTAAAATCAATTTTAATATACTTGTGAATTTTTCGACACAAAATATATAAATTATTCAATTACCTACAATGTAGTCTTGAAGGCTCCACCAATCCCACAAATCTTAGAAGAATGCATGGACATCATGGGGACACTTGTACATGGTACAATACTAGTGAAAAATAGAAGTGTGCTAAATGTGTCAGGGACAATATTAGGTGCAAAATCTCAACCTGATCTGGAACATGTTGAGAGAGGCATGTTGTAGGATCAATCTGAACATGGGTGGGGGTTGTAGGATGGTCTGGAATATCCTGGTACCTCCCTTTACCCTATGAAGCTTCCTTAGCTCAACTCATCTATCTAACATAATGTCATCTAATATGTGCCTATACAACATCTAGAGGGATCCCATGCTCCTATCTAATAAGATGGTATGTTGCTAGTAAATTAGTGATGGAGAGTACACACAAATTATGCATAGTTGTGTCACTCACTTGTGCCACATATGATGGTGATGGTAGATCGACATGAATATATGGATCATAATTGTTGGATGTAGTCTCAATGGGAGGAAGGCTAATCCTCAGGCATAATAAGTATCTACCAACATAATTAGATGAAATCTAGTCAATCTAAGTAGTAATGGTGGCAATAGTGTCAAAAATATCACATCTAGTAGAGGTTGTTGCTAGATCCACTATTATTACTAGTTCCAAATTTTTTGGAAGAACCAAAAGATTTGGACCAACTAATGCCCTCTTATTAACAAGTGGTGGAAAATTTGCACATCTATATTCACGTTTGTCAGCAAACCTCCCTTTTCCCTGTCCAACATGATGAGGAAAAGATGTGTAGTCCACCTCTAACTTTAAATGAAACTTGACATATAATTTTTTACAAAAATAAACTAGAAAATCATCATTATGAGGCAATTTGTGATGGGTTGTCAACCATTTGGGATATATAAAAGGAGCAACAAGCTCATCTGTACACCTAGTGACTACATAACCTATAACTCTATCTCACCCATGATAAAAGGGAACATGCTATGTACATTATCTAATGAAACTCTCCTATAAATAGATGTAAATTTCTCAGTGCCAATAACACTCTTGGAAAGGGACACATAAAACTACTTAGTGATCATCTCATCATATGGATTGTATGTTCAAATCACATCAATCATACATGTAATTTCCCCTCTAATAGTAATTAATATGTCTTTATTGGACAAATTTGGGGAGTTATGAATAGTTTTCAATCTAAACATCTCAAAGAATTATTTAGTCTCCTAATGGTGTCCTCATAAATACTAGATCTAGACTAAGCATGACCCTCAGATTGAGTAGAGTGATGAGTAATCTAATTAGCCTAATGAGTAGTCTAATCATCCATATGTATAAATAGAGATTTGCATACAATTAAAAGAAAATAAATAAATTACATTTATCTTTTCAAAAATAAAACATTTTTAATATACAAGTTGAACTTTAAAACCAAAAATAATTTAATCTTGCACAATTTAAATTAATTTACATGAACAATCATCATATGTACAAAAAGTCAAGATTCATACACATGTGAAATTTTTCAATAATATAATTTATAATTTAAAATTATTTACACAAAATTGAAATTAAAGACATGTACATAAGTTAAAAATCTAGACAATTTTTTTATGTTTTTTCAATTTAAGATGCCTTGCAAAATCTTTACAAGGGTTATATATATGCACCATAGACCTAGCACAAAAGATTATAATTACATAGAAGAGGATGCTGGTTTTTTATTATGATCTTGTTTATCATGCACTAATATACACTAATATATCATGTGCCATCTCTAATTAGTGCAAAGCATTTTATACCACCACATGAAGAGCTAGGGTTTACCTTTTCTAATCAATGAACTCATATATTTGACATCAAACTTCATCACTATTCTAAAATAATTTGTGATACAAAGGATTATTAGGAAGAGAATTTTGAGAATCATTTGAATTGATATCATGATGAATTATGTAATCTATCTAAATGAATTCTACCTTGACATGCATAAGTTGACTCAGCAGCCAAGTAATGTACATGAATCTAAGGAAAAATCTACAATACAAGTTTGTGAGTATAATAAATATAAAAATTAGTGATGATGAGGAGTCAACCAATATTTAATCACCTTGATTTTATCTAGACCTTCATATATTCTAGAAATTATCTATGATATATATGCTTGATAGTATATTTGCATTATGTTGAAGTTATGGTTGTTGATCTGTTAAATTATAAATTATGTTGGAAAAAGGTATATATATATATTTATGTGTGTGTGTGTGCTTCACATTATATTTTGAGATCTTGTTAAACACAAGAATTTCAACCAAGTAAAAATTAAAAAGGATTTGGTGAGGGGTCGTCATTCATAGGGTGTATGAATGTCACTACTAGGTAGGCTAAATGGAAAAGACAATAATTCATTTGTATAATTTCTCCATAGATTTTTATCTTGTTAAGAATGTAATAGTCAATTTTGAGGCACCATGTACCATCTTTCTTTGGTGAAAATATAATGAAAGTTACAACATGAAGAGCTAGGTTTTACATTGTTATAACTAATCAATTCCTAGATTTGACATCAAAATTCATCAATATCATAAATAGATATGTGAAAAAGACAAATATTAGATAGAGGAGTTAGGAATCAAATTTATATTGTGATGAGTTATGCAATGTGTTAGAATATATTTGTACTATTAAAAGATATTGGTGTACCATAGTAGTACCTTTTCAAACTCTTACTAATGTGATAATATTTTTGTAGCCTTCTATGCTATAAATTCACCTTTCTCTATTGTTTAGGAGTCTCAAGGTGGACCATGAGAGTCACATGAACTTCTACATGTACAAGATGATCATGTGAAATTTCTTGGTAGCTAGTAGAAGGATAGTTTGGTCTTCAATAAAGGTTAAAAATGTTACAATTATCAATCATTACCATGAACTAAGTATACCTTTGCAATTTCACATTATGTATGTGATCCATGTCCTATAAATATGACCTTCCAAGCATAATTTCATCTAGGATTTTAATAGTGTGAATGAAAAAGTGATTGTATCACACAACTCAAATGAAAGGATTTCTTTCATTTAGCTTGACTCTATTATCACATGGTCCTTTTAAATTTTGTGTAGGTTTCAAACATTTGTCACCCCTTAACATAAATATTAGAAATTCCTTTATCTCAAAAGGATGATGATAAATCTAATCAACTCACTGAACACATCCAACATGTTTTGTAGCAAGTGAAAGCAATTCTTTATCATGTTAATGTTAACTAAAAGAGTGAGAAACCATAAATATTTAAGTTTTGTGATTTATTTTGGCTACACCTACAGAATAAAATATTAATAGGACCTTACTATAAGTTTCATAGAATTTGATATGGGCCTTGTACCATAACCAAGACACTAGGAGATAATGTATTTGAATTTAAATTCCTACCTTCCTTGGTTCTGTCCAATATTTAACAAAAAACTTTTTCATCCATATTTTCCTCCTTTGTTTGATCTCTTAAATGCTATATAAAACCCTTATATAGATAGAGATCAATCCAAAATGAAACATTCCAATATAATTGAATTAATTCATTCCTACTAGGGTCAAATAGGAAAAAAAAGAGATTCCATTTCTTCTAAATTTTTAAATAAATTCAGTTTTCTTTCTAGGAAAAATGGTTCATATTTAAGATCAAGTTTCAATTCCTACACCTTTTATTGCACCCACCTACAATGAGGAACATTAATCTTCAAGTAGAGTTGATTGATCTAGGATTATCTGGGTCACTATAATTTGTCACAAATATCAGGTGTCATATGAAAACCTAAACTAAATTTCATAACTCCATGTTGGTAGTGTTACACAATTAGATTTGTCTTGTCAATAATGAGTGGTTGTGCCAATTTTAATGAAAATATGAACTTCCATATTATAACTATTATAGTCTATTTATTTTATATTTTATAAATATGTATATATCCATTCCTTTTAAGGTATATATGATATAATTTATAGATATTGAAGATAATAATAAGGAAATGGGTCATACATGTCCTCATATTTCATGCATAATACTCTCTTATTTATAACTTTAGTTCAAATTGAATGTTCTTTGTGTCTTTTATCCAATCATTATTTGCATAATTTTGAATCCCTATCACAAATCAAACATTTTACAATTACAATATAATTAATCTCTTTGTTTGGGTTGTCTATTAGGATTTACTCCTAGCCCCAAGATCATAATTTATAAAATATATTTTCACAATCTATCAAGGTTAGTGGCTTCCATAAAACTCATATTTCTTGTTTTGTAATCTCTAATTCTCTATGTATTATAAATTTATGGAACTTAAAAATTATCCCTATGTCATATTCCAAACACCTAAAATCCTAAGTGATTCATCTAAGAAACTAGTATGGAAAACTAAAATAGCCAAACCAACTCAACAATTAAATTGACACAATTTTCATCTAAATCCATTTTAGGTATTCAATTAGTTATATTGTCATTTAAAAGAGTTCATTCATGCAAAAAAATTCACTTTGACATAGTTGACGTATGTCAAAACTTAATTGCATGTTTTCCCAAGAGTAGCATATTCTTCCATGCATGAACTAGTATACTCTAATAAGAGGATGTTGGTTATTTATTATGAACCTGTCTGCATGAACCTGTCTTGTTTAGCCAAATATATTCACAATTTTTTTATATTGTACATATTTTCATGTCTTTTCATATATAGAATTGTTTTAAAATTTAGGGTTTTAAAATTTAGGATTTTAGAATTTAGGGTTTTGGAATTTAGTGTTTAGCAGTTGTAGGAATATATAAAATTGATTGATAAAATAAAAAATGAAATAAACCTACCTATAGGTCTAAGGATGATCGCTCGAATAACTCTTTCCTAACACCAATTCACTTGAACATGCTCAGGTCCATAGAAAATATGTAGGCCCATATTTTTAATTTTTATATTTGGATATTTCAGTCGAAAAGGTTTCAGCTGAAACCTTTTTGATCGATAACCAATAGCCACATTCGTGCCATGTCACTACTACCTAGTTTTAGCTGAAACTTTCTTAGTTGAACCAGTTCTAGAAAAAATAGTTCAATGGGAACTATTTAGTCAGCCGAAAGTGTGACATAGCTTTGTACTTTTACCGAGGAGTTAATAAAATAAAATTTTGGTGAGTTAATATACCTTATATAAGTTTCAATTGATTAACCTTTTGTTTGATAAGTAGCCCAATGTATTTATAGTAAGAACATTTAGGAACAAAGATAATGGACAAACTTGTCTAATGGAGCATTGTAAGGGGAATGAATTAGTCATAGAGCTATGATAAAAAAAATTAAGCATTAAAATTTTGAATAAAATATGTACATGTGATCAATTTTTGGGCTCAAATCCCAACCATTACAACATGTTAAGATTAAAACACTACCAAATCCTATTGTAAGACTTATCAAAATCAAGTTTGATTATTAGAGAATTTAGCTAAACTATTGGGCCCATTCACTAGTTTCCCTAGCTAAATAGGATTATCAAGAATGCATCTAGAACCATGAAAAGTAGTATTTTTAGTCCTTATAATGCCTTGGAACTTGGGTTTGATTTGAATAGCCAACACTTTTTCTTATGATTATATATGAAGTATTGAGCAGGGTAATTTATCTCCAACTATAAATGATTTCTTCCTTTTTCCCTATAGATAGGAGCTCAATTAAACCTATTATTATGTTTTGGCCTAAGGAGCCCTTCTAAAAAGCTTCCAAGTATAATAAATAGAAATAATCCTTAATATGTAACGACATATGTTAGTAGAATTTAACTAGATGCCCATCAATACGTAGACTTTTATTAGAGGCCATAAATAAAAGCACATGTTCTAGCTCCTCCAAAGAGAGAATCCAATCCAAGAATTGACTATATATAAGGTTTGAGAGTATATTATTTAACTATCTCCTAAAAATTTAATTGAACATCCTTCCATTGTTGATCTCATTTGAAAATATTCTCATAGAAGTTATAAAACATCATCTACTTATATCAAATGGATTCATATGAAGGATACCAAGCTAATCCATTATGGCATAAATTTCCTCCTCTTTTTTTGTAGTATAAAAATAATTTTTTTTTGGAGCCTATATGCCCTTCTTTTATCTATTATAATATGGTTCATATTTTAGCCTCTTATCCTCTATAGTTGTTAAGTTTATTTAGGAATATCTCCACATGATATTAATAGAATATTGTAGCTTAATGTTTCTTTAGTAAACATTGATTTATCTCCTATCTTGCTTCAAATTTCTTTGGAGAAAATTTTCTTGATGTTTATGTTACCAAGCCATTCTTTCTTGAAAGGAGTGAAGAAAGTTAGTTGAATGTGTAACTGTATCACACCACCACTCAATCCATGAATCACCTTCTTGGGGCTTGGGAATATAATTCCAAATTCCCATTAAAGTTACCATGCAATCAAGATTGTTTAAGGTGAAATATTGAGCTTGTAAGTGGAGAAATAACAATGTATTTTTAAGAAGGAGAAAGAGTGCAAAAAACATGGAAAATTATTTGAAAGGGTAACAAAGTGATCTACTATAATGCAAGCACTAGCATAACCATGGACCAACAACATGTTAGGAGAAATAAATAATTTTCCCAACTAACTTAATTTTATAACACCTTATAATCTATAGTTAGACCATGTAAACCAACTAATAGCATGGCTAGTAAATTTATCATACATTGGATCAACTACCCCCTAGGGAATTTTGATAGTACAACCAATTGTTGAATTCATCATTGCCAAGTTTATAAGGGCTAAAGCAACTCTATTTTATATAGTTTTCTATTATATTTAAATCACTACCAAGAATCTAGTCAACATTAGGAAGGGATTTAGACATTTGATCCCTAAGCTCATTTTGCTCTTTTGCATTATTAGATGCATAAATAAAGAAATGGGATATCCATTGTTAATATTAAGGGTGCAAACACATTTGTGGAGGGTTCCCCATTATCAATGAAATTTTAAAACCCATTGTGAAATTCCCATAATTATTCCTCCTTTGATGTCTCTATGAGATATATGTCAAATAAAGATGCCTCTAATCTACCACTTCGAATGTTTCAATTCATGCAAGGTTAAAATATGTGCTTTCCTTTTCATGACTACCTATTTGATTTAAAAAATTTCAATGAGGGAGTGTGATCCCTCTTACATTCTAAGCAAGTATACTATATTCATGAAGGAGAAGAAATAAAAAATATCATTTTCTTGTGGAAACGTGCTAAAGTTAAAGGAAAGAGTGATTAATAAAAAAAATCTTCTATTCTAAGGAGGCTAAGGATGGGAATCTAGACCTTTTATGAGGAGAGGGTGGAGGGGAAACATAACCATAACTAGGATGGACTAGATGAATGTGAGAAGGGGAGGGGAAATGATCTTGATTAGGAGAATAGAAATTAGGACAAAAAGAAGAAATAAATGGTTCTTTCCTCTTCCTAACCATTCTCCAACTGTTGGTTAAATTATTATTGTATCCCTATAATAAATGGAGAGATTGGATGGAGCCTAAAAAATAGGGTCATGAACAAGTGAAGGAGGGAGGAGATTGTGAGATAGAAAAGACATTGAAGCAGGGGAAAAAAATTACGAAGAGGGATAGGTCAAGAGGAAGTGTGGATAGTCTAGTTAATAGGGACAAAAGACAAGGGAGGGTGGGGATTTTTTTTTCTAGAAAGACAATTCTGAATTAGGTGGTCTTGTTTTCAACAAAAGAATCATGCATTATATTTGTTCAAATAGACTAATGGTTGATCCAATTCAGACCATGGACCAATTAGTTTTATATTCTCAAGAAATAATATATTCAAATCTACATCCATGTACACTCGAAGATGCACCCTTAGGCTTGAAAATTTATAAGTATTATGCTTGCACCAAGTAACTATGCCTAGCTAAGACACAATATCCTTTAAAAATGTTAAAAAGATAAATTTAGATAAAGCAACTCTATCCACATTGAGGTTGCTAGTGAGAGCAAGAAGAGGCTTTGGGGTGGAAATACAAATTCTAGGCCTGAATTTTCCCACAAATGATCCATATGTCATATTGCACTATTTCTTGAGCATAGTAACTTGACTTGAGAAAAACATAACCTTTTCTAGACCCCCTCAAGCTTCAATTTATCGGCCTCTGTTTCCCACATTTTTTAATGAAATCTTTGAGGAAGAAAAAAATATCTAAGAGTAAACTCGTTATAAATTTATTGGAACAAGTTTCCGCCATTTTTTTTACTTCATAAAGTAGAGAACACTAATTTGAAACACAAAAGCATATAAAGTTTGCTTCAATAGTGTGACCCATGAAAGATGATGTGTTATAAAATGTCTTGAAGAAGGAAAAATATCTAAGAATAAATTTATTACAAATTCATTGGAACAAGTTTCCACCATTCTTTTTACTTCATAAAGTAGAGAACACTAACTTGGAACACAAAAGCATATAAAATTTACCTCAAAGATGTGACCCATGGAAGGGGATGTGTTATAGAATGGTTTTTTCCTTTCCAAGTGGTGGCCTCTTTGCCCTTGGCCAATGCTGATTTACGTAATATTGAAAAGGAGAAGCAAACGAAAATTATACAAAAAATCTAAGCCGTACGAAGAAAGTATTCCTTCTTTCATCATCACCCACGGAAAAAATCTAAGCCGTATGCGTCTCGAAGAAAGTATTCCTTCTTTCATCATCACCCACGGAGGCGAATCTCTTTTATATCTCTTCCATTTCTCAGTATTTTTGATAAAGAATTGGGAGGTCCCCCAGAGTTAGTGGGTTGCCAATGGCCATTCTGAGAGAACGTGCTGTCCCTACCGCAATGATGCAACTCACTCGCACAATCTTCGATTTCTTAAGAACAAATGAATTTCGACTAACTTTCTGTACTCTAGCTGATAAGCTTTTGTTCAGTTGTAGTCGGAAGGTCCACGTGGGTGGCTGCAAATTATGAATAGGATCTGATTGACAAAGAAATTAGAATGCCTGTATCGTTTCAATCTGTATCACTGTCAACATTCAATCATCTATTCTCCTGTACAATCCACGCGTCCGTAAAACAAAAGCTCTCAAAAGTATGTTTCGCACCAGACAGAATGTGAGGTTGTGATTTCTTCATATATGCTAAAAAAATAACAAAGACAACCGGTGAATCTGGCAGCATTCATATGCCTTTAAAGTGACTGGCCTTTGACATGCACAAGACAAGAAAAAATAGTGCTCCTGTCACCCGATTCATCACTTCAATTTCCGTGGAATAAAATGGACCATTCAAAGACAAATCTTTTATAAAGACATTAATTACTGATTCTTGTTTTGTCTCATCGACCTGGCCTGCGTCCCCACGCCCCCTAATAATTCATCTGCATGAATTTATGAAACATTCTTCTCCCTGCTTAGAAAACTTAATTAATCTGGATGATTAAAAAAATGGCCAAAAGGAAAATGGCAAGAAGAAGATCATAATGAAGATTCGTCACATGCAGCCATATGACCCACTTTTCCATTTAAGTGATCAGACAAATTGCAGAGGGAAATGGGTGTTTCTGTAGTGGGAGAGGGACTGAAGAGCACGATAGCAACAAAAAATGGTACCCTCTATACGACAGGCCTTCCCACTTTTGGCCTAGACAAACCAGCTGCCTTGGAGTGGGGCATGAGACTCTGAGCCAGCTTTAAAGCTCACCGGCTTTAAGGACAACATGCTGACATAAATATACAACAATATGGTCTCCAGCCTTGAATTTGAGGACAACCCTTCCTTCTCAAATGGAGATTCCATAACATCTAATTATTTGTTTTGCATTGTACATCTTCAATAAGTTTCAGTAACTTTATAGACTGTTAAATTCCTTTTACTTTTGACTGTGGAGGGGAATTTCAAGTAAAACGTACATCTAGGAATGTAAAGGATACAATAGTGAATGAATTGAACCTTATATTCTTTCAAAAGAAGCTTAGGTCGATTATGATAAATATAAATATAGATGCCATTATGTTGAAACAAAATAATTGAAATGAAATCGAAATAAATCTTACTTCATTTATAATATGATGTTGATTTTGATTGGTTTGAGTAGTTAAATTGTTGGGGCAAAGAATTATAAATTAGAATCTAGTATTGAACTAGTAATTAAGAAGTTATGATAGATGAATTTTAAAAATTTTAATCATGTTTTTGTTCATCAGTGAATTTTTCCTTTAGAACTTGAATATCCTATTTTCTCATATGTGTATCTTTGTTTAAGAATTGATGGTCCTAAAAAGCACATCTACTAACCTAATATAAATGGAGGGAGGATCAATGACTTCATTGATAGTAGTTATACTCCATGATAGATGTGACAAGATTGAAGACATGCAAAATATATTAAAGACAATTATTTTCACAGCTCATGTTATTGAATTTGATAGCTTCTAGATTTGGGTATGTGAGCATTTTTTTATCAATGTTTTGGATCATACTCTATGATCCATCATATCCATCTTCTACTTTTCTCCAACTCATATTATCTCTATGATGGATCATAGAGTATGATCTAAAATGTTGATAAAAAATGCTCACATAATCAAATCAAGAAGCTATGAAATTTAATCACATGCAAACCATATAATTCTTATGCTAATGCAATTGAGATTGAAATGAAAATGTGTTGTAGCTAATATGAATAGATGAAAATGTGTTTGTGGGTATGTGCAGGATCATCGTGCAAAAAAAGGCCCTTAAGTGGCAAAAAATTCAGAAAAATCAGTGTTAGGCAACTTGACGTAAATATTTGGATAAGTTATCTATATTATTTCAAAAATATGTAAGAATAGAATTTGTAGAAAATTGAATGTAGTTTCTAAAATACTAGGTTTATTTAAAAATAAATAAAATCTATTTGGTGAAAATTCTTGAAATTTCAATGGCAGAGTACCCTAAATTTCAGGGAAAAAATAAGTAGCGTAGGTGTCCTGGTCTCCGACCACCCAACCATAATAAAATGATAATACTTTTATAAGATTTTATATATAAGTAGAGGGACTCATGTCCCGGATAGGATGTATATTTTTTGTAATTTTCCGGCAAATAATTAATTATGATTTTTTATTACAACTTTTAGAAAATATAAAACTCGGCCCAATTCACCAATTCTAACTTGGTCAAACCATGAAATTTAATTTTCTTTTTAATCCCATAGTATGTGAAGTATAGAATGTGACGATGCTCTTTGGATTCAAAAAATATGATAATCGCTTGTTATAGATGTTTTCAATCAGTCTATCGATCGACTTTAGTCGTAATTTTATAGGAAATGAATAATACTATTTATTAAATTCAAATTAAATCATAATTTATATTTTTGGAAAGCTGAGAATCTCCTCTAAAAACCCTTTTCGTTTCATTAATTTTGGGTGAAAAAAAAGTCGTCAACCACATACCCTACAAATATTGCCACTTTTTGGCGCACCATGATCCTGCACATACCCTTGTATTAAAATTTAATGTTGTGTGATGACATTTGATTCTTAAAATGACCTAGGATGATGCCTTTAAATACAATTCTTAGACATACAAATCAAAACATTTGGTGTGCAACAAAATAGGTAATAGTCATATTCCTAGAGAGTTATCCTGGAAAAATGAGAGATTTGAAATTCAAAACTAAAGGTTCATATGATTGCCACAATTCTATTTAGGGCCCAAGCTTGTTTGTGGGACCTAATTTCAAGAGAAAAAACCCACTAGGATATAGGTCCAAAATGACCTAGCCGTGATTTGAAACTTGACATATTTTATATATAAAACTGATGGCTAAGGATTAGGGTAAATTTGCATGTTGAAAGAGATTAGTTGGGTGCTAAAACTATGCATTTATGAAATCCAAATAGAGGCATAAAAATAAGAGATAAAAGTGAATTTTTTGCCAATATTAGTGTGCATACAAATCTATTTGAACGAGAATGCCAAATTAGAAACAAAAGAAATAAGTAGTCATAACAAGATGCAGATATTTGGAATATAAAATTTGAGAAACTAGAACAAGTGTATGGTCAAATTAGAAATAAAAGAAATAAGTAGTCACAACAAGATGTAGATATTTGGAATATAAAACTTGAGAAACTAGAACAAGAGTATGGTGACTTTTTCTCTAATGTGTGGTAGGAATTCATTAGAATTATCATAAAAATAAAGGAAAAACATTGACCTATAAAAATTAATCATATATTGAGAATATAAAATTAGTAATATTATGTACCCTCAAACTGTGTATTATGAAAAAGTGTCCAAAAATCAAGAAGGAAAGAAAAATGAAACTACAATATTGAAAATATGATTGAAAGATAATTATGATAAATAAAAGAAACTAAGTATCAGATGTGTATGTTGTATAATTACATGTATGAAATAAATATGTCTAAGATATGCTCCCAAATTTTCCCCCAATTAGAGAGAATATGAGTAGATAAAACCAACAGGAAGAAAATAAACATGTCATTTGAAAATACAGTACAATAATAATATGTAATAAAAGCAAACTGAAAAAGACAAATAAGTGTCTAACCAATAATGTGGGTGTACCTAGGTGGTAATGGGTCATATGAATAAGGTGACAAAGTTTGTCACAAGAATCAATGCCCCATGAAGTCCTTGATGATGACATGATTCATAATTAAAGATGATGATGTATTATCATGATGCATCTCTCTATAAACAAAAGTAGTGTACAAATAAGATCAATTTTGTTTTCTCTAGAGAAGTAGGCTAAGATTTTGTCAATTATGAACTACATTTATTTTCTTTTTTAGATGATCCCATATATATATTTTTATTACTTTTGAGTATTGTCATTTTTTTTTAGCTATTGATGTATATTTTGTAACTTTTGTTTTACATTGATTCTTTCTAGTTACCTTTATTTCTATTGAAATGTTAATTGGGGATCTAGGTTCAATAATTATATGAGCACATGGTGTGCCATTTAAATACTCACTTGTATGGATATTTTTTCTTGATTGTCATCATGATTAATGTCCTTATGTGTAACATTAATTTTAAATTTGTTAGGAGTATCCTTAGCTTTTTCAATAAAATTGATATGATAAATTATGACTAGTATTAGGGATATCCTCAACACCATTTATATATGATTACATTCATCATATTGAGATTTTATGGTGATCCCACAATACTGGTTTACAATTTTTGGCCAAACTGGACACTAAAATGATTTTTTCTAACTAAATCTTCACTTTCAGGCACCTATAGAGGCTAAACCGTGAGGAATTTGAAGATGATGCAAACTAGTGATTTGTGACATTTTTTCTATAGATTCTAAATATATTTTTTTAATTTTTTTTGGAATCAGATTGCACTTCCTTTTCCACCTCCTTCAAAAACTAGTTTTTCTCAATAAACACCATTTTTAAGGAGTGATGCTCACCACATACAACATAAATTTTTTTCTGTGAAGGATAAAATTCTAACTTTTTTGAATTTAGATTTGTAACTATGATATCTAGTGCATGGAATTGGTTTCATATAATTTCAATGAATATTTTTTCCTTAATCAGTGCCTTTAAGTCAAACCACTACAATTCATACATATAAAGTGCACCGCATACATACAATATAGATTTTTTTTATATGTATCAAAATTCTTTTTTTTTTGGTTGGATCAAGGACATCGATATCTAGTGCACTGATATTTTTCAATTTTTTTTTTGATAATCTGCTATTTTTCCACATGTGTAGAATAGAGTTTGATTTTCGGTGAAAAACCTATGTTTAATCAAACTAAAAAAATAAATACATAAATATTCGTTGGATAGTGTGTTCCAAGGACCACCATCATCTAGTTGAGTCTATGAAGTCTCCTCCATTTTCATCCTCAACTTGAGCTTCAAAGGGAAAAATTCTGGAGATTTTTGGTGCCAGAGGGGGAGAAGGGGGGAAAAGGGGGATTCAAGCAACCCCCCCTTGGAGGTTCACTCGAACTAGGGTTCGAGTGAACCCCATTTCCACAAAGTTTTGTTTTTCTTTTTTTCTCAAGAAATGTGGAGCCCAACATTTAATGGGTTCGCTTGAAGGGGGGTTCGCGGTTCGCTTGAACCAAATGTTTGTTTGAACCCCCAAAAACCAATTTTTTTTCCATGGGGGCTTTTTTTGCAATTTTCCTTCCTCATTGGAATTGTAAACTAGTTTTGTGGGTCTACTCAATATGCATCTACCTATATATGGATCACAGAGTGTGATCCAAAACATTGATGTAAATAAACTCCACATAGTTAAATCAAGAAAAAAATAGTCTGATCATTTTGGGCTATGGAAATCTAATGTCTCTAAATGTATCAATTGGTTTTCCAAAAGGTAAGGTGATAAGTTGATTTTGTGTCACTTTTAAAATTTTTCTTACATTTAATAATGGTAAATTATTTAAATATTTTGGAAAAATGAAATTTATCATTTGTTGACTTGTGATAAATTTAAGATTTCAACATCATTTGAAAATGTTTATCCATGTAAAATTTATGATAAAAAATGAAGGATGAAAGTTATGATGTGGTAATGAAATTATTTCATTTCCAAGAATTGGTTAATGGTTACTGATGAAACTCTACGAGTGTAAGTGTGTGAATGTAGGAATACATTGAAGAATGAGAACATGGTTGAGGTAAGAGTACTTAGCTGAATGACAATTGGTAAGCTTGGTGTAATATGGTCACATAGACCACTGAAAGATCATAGTAATTGTATTTGAAATATGAATTTAATTTGAATATTTTCATCTTCTTGTAAGACAAGGAGAAAAAAATGTGTTAGTGATTTAATAGGTAAACCTATGGAAACCAAGCCATTTGTTCATTTGCTATACCTCGTCTCTTTTTGTTATCATTCAAAAGAAAGGATGAATATGTAAATATGAACATGTATATAAATATATTCATACAAGAAATTGTGTTGAGTAGACTTATGAATTTTAAAATACATGAATGAAATTGAAAGAACATGATGTTTGTCCCTCAACCTTATAGAGGAATAAAAATATGTAAGAAGATGTGTAATATATATATAAATGTATATATTTATACATAAAAATGTATATAT
>VDFB02142397.1:0-22539 GCA_007258455.2 Sequoia sempervirens | reverse complement strand
AGTGGTATCAGAGCAGTGAGTAGGTCCTTTAGGGATTGGAGAAACAGCAATGGCACCAAAAAACCAACTAGCAAGAGAGTTGGAAGAGTTGAAGGAGATCTTGGAAAGGGAGAGAAGAGAAAGAAGGGAACAAGAAGCAGCAAGAGAGCAGGCCAGAGCAAGAGAAGAAAGGAAATGGAGAAGGGAGAGAGAGACCATGCAAGCAAGGATAAATAACCTTGAGAGGAGTAGGAGGAGAGAAGACCAAGAAGACCAAGAAGACAATGATGAAGATGAAGAGCATGTGAGGGTAAATCAGGAACAGCAAGCAGATGAGACAGAGGACCCTGAGGAAAGGAGGTTAATAATATTGTTGAAGGCAGTACAAGGTCATGGAGGGAAGAGTCACATAGACTTTCCTATCTATCAAGGGAAGATGGATAGTGAAGAGGTGTTGGGATGGCTTGATGCCTTAGAAAACTATTTTGAGTTTGAGGAGATGGATGAAGAGAGGAAGGTTAAGTTTGCCAAAACCAAGTTGAGAGGCGCAGCATTGACATGGTGGACTAGTTTTCAGAATGATAGAATGGCTAGAGGATTGGCAAAAGTCTCTACATGGGCCAGGATGAAGAGTTTGGTCAAAGAGCAGTTCCTACCATCTGATTATACCATTCATGTGAAAAGGATGAGGCAGAATTTAAAGCAAAAGGACATGAATGTGATGTCCTATACTGAGCAATTTCACAAGCTTAGTATCAAAGGAGGTTATGAAGAAGAGGATGAGAAATAGCCAGGTACATCAATGGCTTGAGGTACAATCTACAAGATGAGATTGGTTTGCAATTTCCAAGGACATTGGGAGAATGCTTTCAGTTGGCCATTAGAGCAGAAGAAAAGGTGAAAAGGAAGCAAGAAAGATCAAGCAATGGTGGAAGAGGAGGTAGTTCAAATAGGGGCAGAGGTAATGGAGAACAAGGACAAGGAAGTAATGACAAGAGCAATAATGACAAAGGTAAAGAGGTATTTTCTGATCAAAGAGGTGGATACACTCCTAGAGGAGGCAGATTTGGACAAGGTAGAGGACCATTCATAGGTAGATGTTTCAATTGCAATGAACCAGGGCATCCTTCCTTCAAGTGTCCTAAATGGGAATAAGCTGATAGGGGCAGAGAAAGGAGAGCTAACTTGGTACAAGAAGAAGAAGACAAGAAGGAGGAACCAAAAACATTAATGGCAGACCCTGTGACTGATGGTGAGTTTCTTATGATCAAGCAAGGAGAAAGACTTAATCAAGAGCCAAAGGTAACTATCTTTAAGACTAATTGTCTTATTCATGGTAATATCTACAGATTGCTCATAGATTCAGGGTCACACAGCAATTTAGTTTCACTTGATATGATAACCAAGCTAGGGATTGAAACATTTGATCATCCTACTCCTTACAAGGCCACTTGGGTAACTCAAGGACAACATGTAGAGATTGGTAGGAGGGCTTATGTAGATTTCTCAATTGGATCATATCATGATAGGGTGCTTTGTGATGTCATTCCAATGACTTGTGGTCATATCATCTTGGGGAGACCATGGCAGTATGCTAGAAGGACATTGCATGATGGATTCCATAATACATATTTGGTGCATAAAGGAGATGTTAGATATCAGTTGATTCCTTTGCCTTTGGAGCAGTCTAATGAGAACTTTGTGATTTTTTTTTAGAAGAATTTGCAGGTAAATGAGCAGGGTAAAATAGGGGAAGACATTGGTAGGTTGAGACAAGACAAGTTGCAGCAGGGTTGTGAAGGAGACAGTCCTAAAAACCAGAATTTGTGGGAATTGGACAGTATTAAGGTGGGGAATATTGAATGCCCTATAATTGAGGGTGATAGAGGTGATGTCATTTCACAAAGGAGACAGTGGAGTAAGGGCAAGAACAAGGTACAAGGGCAGGTTGAGATCAAACAGCCAAGAGGGAAGTCTCATCCAAGTTCTGATTCTGTCAAGAATGCAGATTGGCAGAAGAGGAAGACAGTGACTTTGGGAGACTATATACCTTCTCATTGGAAGATGAAAACATATGAGAGCAAGGGGTCTTTTGGTGGAAATACATGGGACACTTCTTGGGGCAAGAATTCTTTCTTTCTTGGGGAGAATGGTGCAGGAGCACCCAAGGCCTTCAAGGAGATCTTCAAAGGTCAGAAGTGTGCAGGGGTCAGAAGGACCTTTCCATCAAATCAAAACATCAATTATGGTATCTTGGAGCCTATAATGGCATTTGGGATGAATAGATGTAATGGGAATATCAAAATTCTTAAGGGTCTTGAAAGGACCATAGGACCAAAATGGTATGTAAAGGGAACTATCATGTTATAGGGCTTTAAATAGGGATATAATGCTTTAATGAGGTCAAATAAGGTTGGATATTGAAAATCCAATAGTTTTAGATGGTAGAATTTAATAAATTCCAAGTTTGTAAATTCAAATATTTGGAAATCCACTTTAGGCGGGTAAATGGGTTTTAGGAGGTTTAAGCACTTTAATGGAATAAAATCAATGTAAAAAAATTTGGGCAGTTTGAGAATGGGTTTATAACCCCAAAATGATCATTTGTACGAAGGTTGGGCGTTTGGAGCAAGTACTGTACGGACTGTTTTCTAGAAATAGTGAAAAAACACAGTTTTCTTGCATTTTATTGTGTTCTTTTGATGAATACTTGATTTGTATCAAATTTATGTCTAGTAGGATGCTTTAGGAGTTTTTTTTTACATATTTTAACACCATAGAAGGCTCTGAAAGTAGTAATAATTAATTTCCTTGCATTTTATATTGACTGTCCTAAAAAAGAACACAGAATTTTCACTAGTTTTGGTGGTTTTCATCGATGATTGATCCATTTCAAGGTATAATGCTGTTGTGACCTATGAAATGGATCATTCCTAACATGTAACATAAATATTTAACAAACTAATGTGCAGGGAAGAAGAATATTGAGGTGTACAACAATATTTCACAATGCAAAGTGCTTGAAGTTGGAGGCTAGGGTATAGCAGCAGAAGATCAGCCTTAATGAGGGGCATTTTTTTGAGTTGGGATAGACTAAATATGTTTTCCTAATGGTGTAGAGTCAATGAGAAAGTTCTAGAAGTGATTGGAAGGTTAGTTTTCAAGAGGCCCTAGTTTTGAGGCAAGTTAAGGAGGGTTTTGTGTTTGAGCATATTAGAGGTATCATAGAGGCCTAAAAACTTGGAATCCTTCGTTTTGAGTCATTTTAAGAGACTGTTGAAAGTTTCATGGTCAGGGGTTAAGTTTAAAGGGGGTTTGCTTTGGAAAAGAGGGCTAATTAGGCCTAAATTGGAGGAAACAACAGATTTTTGATTGGTGTGCTCCAAAACAAGTGCCATCAAGAATCTAGTATGTTATGTATCATCACAAACCACATCTGGTTCAATCATTATTTTGGAGGTTCCTTTGGAAAGTTTGAGTGCAAAGTCAAAAATCCTTCGCTAGAGGCCTAGTTGGGCTAGTAGCCTAGTTAAGGTGAAAAATTGGTTTTGTGTCTAAGTCAAAGGGTTGGCTTTGAAATCATTCAAAACAAGTTTTTTTGGGTCTCTTAAGAGTGTTCCTAGGTTTTGGGTCCATAAGGAAGGCAAATAAGTCATTTGGTGCATTATTGAGGTTTGTCTCCATCAAAGTGCCTGGAAGAGTGGTTGGGATTGTGTCTTGCAAACCTTGAGAACTTTGTGTTTCTTTCAAAGTCCTAGACCCTCTGCATCAGAATACAAGGTCAGATTAAACCCAAAGAAGTGTGTCTTCATCGTACAATCAGGAAAGCTACTAGGATACATAGTGTCAATGAGAGATATTGATGTAGATCCAGTAAAGGTAAAAGCAATCCTAGAGATGGAGGCACCCAAAACATTGAAACAATTGAGAGGTCTCCAAGGCAAGCTTCAATCCATTTGAAGTTTCATAGCATAGCTGGCAAAAAAACTAAACCCATACTCTCACCTACTTCACAAGGGAGTAGCGTACAAATGGGATAACAAGTGTGAAGAATCCTTCAATAAAATAAAAGAATATCCACTTACACCACCAGTCCTAATGCCACCAATCCCAAGAAAACCATTAATTCTCTACGTGTCAGCAATAGCAGCAGCCCTTGGAGCTCTCTTAGCTCAGCATGACGAAAACAAAATAGAAAGGGCCATCTATTACATCAGCAGAACAATGGTTGGGCATGAGTTAAACTACTCATTCATCAAGAAAGCATGCCTAGCAGTAGTGTTTGCATCACAAAAATTCAGACATTACATGTTGGCACATAAAATAAAACTTAGCACCAAAATTGACCCTCTCAAGTACTTACTATCAAAGGCAATGCTCACAGGAAGAATTTCCAAATGGGTGATGATACTATTAGAATATGACATTGAATATGTGGAGCAGAAAGTAATCAAATTCCAAGTCATCATAGATCAGCTTACAGAAGCACCAATCTATGTAGAGAATCCTCTCATTTCAGAGTTTCCAGATGAATCCATCTTCAATCTCAACATAGCTGACCATTGGAAACTTTACTTTGATGGCTCATACATGCAACATGGATCAGGAGCCGGTGTCTTCTTTATCACCCCACAAGGGGACTACATACCAAGGTCCTATAAATTGGCATTCCCCTACACCAATAATATTGCAGTATATGAGGCTTTAACCATAGGTCTCATAATAGCAGTACAATGGCACATCATGGCCCTCAGAGTGCACGAAGATTCTCAATTGATAATAAACCAAGTGAATGATAAATACAAAACTAAAGACAACAAGCTCACTCCATACAAGAAATTGGTGGAGACTCTCAAAGAATCCTTCATCGAGATTACATTTGAGCAGATACCCAGAGCCAACAATAGAGCAGTAGACACCATGGAAACAATTGGATCCTTACTGGACATCCCTCACGATGTCCCAAAATATGAATTCCTGATAGAGCAGCTTCTCGTGCCTGCATTTGAGGTACCAGAATCAGAATTCATGTGCAAAATAGTTGGTCCCGGTGATCCTTGGTACCATGACATTTATACATACCTTCAAATAGGCGTCATACCTACCGACTTACCCTCAAACTTAAAACAAACCTTTATCAAAAAGGCATCCCAATTCGTCATCCTAGGAGATACCCTATATCATAGGAGCATAGAAGGAACCCTACTACACTGCTTAAACATTAAGGAGGCATTGACCTCTCTAACTGAAGTACATAACGGTATTTGTAGTTCACACTCGAGTGTAATGACCATAGCCAAGAAACTGCTGAGGATGGGATATTATTGGCCTACAATGGAAAGAGAAGCACATGACTATGTTAGAAGGTGTCTACAATGTTAGCAGCATGGGGACCTCATCCATGCTTCAGCTCAAGGACTTCATACCATCATCACACCATGGCCCTTTTCGCAATGGGGACTCGATCTCATTGGAAAAATCACTCCCACTTCATCTAATGGCCATAAGTTTATCATAACCACCACTAAGTACTTTACTAAGTGGGTGGAAGCCATACCCATGACGTATATAACTGGGAAGCAGATATCAAAGTTCATCCTGAAATATCTCATTTTCCACTACGGTGTTCCACAAGCCAATATCTCAGATAATGGAACACCATTCAAGAATCAGGATGTCCGCGACTTGTATGAAAATTTCAAAATCCAACATCGCTTCTCCACCCCATACTATCCCCAAGGAAATAGTGAAGTAGAAGCCACAAATAAAACCATTTTAAAAATCTTAAAGAAAACAATCAATGACGTAGGTCATGACTGGCGTTTGCAACTCAATCTCGCCCTCTAGGCCTATCGAACCAACATCCGCACATCCATCGGCTCCACCCCTTTCTCCTTGGTCTACGAATCAGAAGCAGTACTCCCCATCGAGATTGAGCTCCCATCACTCAGGATATCACTGCAAATTCTCATCATAGATGAAGAGTACCAAATATCAAGACTGAATGAGCTAGAGCTACTAGATGAGCGGCGTATAGATGCTTTAAATCATTTTTAAGTCTACCAGAATAGACTCAAGAGGAGCTATAATAAGAAAATCAGAAGTAGGACTTTCCAAGTCGGAGAACTGGTACTAAAGGAGAAACAAAAGAATGTCTCAAACCCAAGTAGCAAAGGAAAATTTGAACCCAATTGGTTGGGACCATTCGTCATCACAACAAGTTATAAGTCAGGGGCATATTAGTTATTAACACCCGAAGGGGAACCTCTGCAAGAGCCCATGAATAGCTCTCATCTCAAAAAGTTTTATGCCTAATCTTTCAAGGTATAGAACCAAAAATCCAAAAAAAATCAGAAAATGTCCTGAAAAAATAGTTACCCTAATGAAAACCTAGAAAATAGGTGTCTTGGTGACAACAAAAAAAAATCAAAAAAGAAAAATATCCAAAAAAGTAAGAAAAAGGATCAAAAATAGTAAAGAGAAAAACTGTCCTCTAGTGAAAACCACTTCAGTGGCACTTTAGGCAGGTACCTTGGTGAAAACCTAGAAAATAGGTGCCTTGTGTAAATAAGCACTTTCCATCCACCAAGATCTTTAAGGCTTGTTATGCATCATCCATCCATTACGTTTCCATCATCCATCGCATTCGGATCTTCATCCATCACTCATCCACCCACATTTGCACCATAACTTGGTCCTGTGTTCGTATCATGATCCCTCCTAGTACTACTCGGCCCATTCCCAAGGTCAGTTTGTCCTACCTTTATTGGTGTAGTCTATTACATCATGTTGGGGGCATGTTATCATTGGATTGGATTCATGTATATTCTTGAAGTCCTAAAATCAGAAAATCCAAAAACATCAAAACATTAGAAAATCCAAAAACATCAAAAAATCACCAAAATCCAAAAACATTCAAAACATATCAAAATCCAAAAACAGGTCAAAAGTCATTCAAAAAGTCAAAAACAAAGTCGTCTTTTCGAACTACGGGTCTTTGAGCCTTGAACGTAGGCAAGGTTGACCTTTGATCATCCCCCGAGACACTTAGGTCAGTCCTTTAAGAGTCTATCATAATAAACTGACATTTCATCATGTATATCTTCATCTGTAAATCGGTCAAGTCATCAGGCGAACTACGTGGTCTCTGCGTGTATAACATAGGCAAGGCTAATCTATTGATCAGCCCTCGAGGCCCCTAGGATAGGTCTTTAGGTTAGTCTCTTGGTCAAAATCTTAGAAAACCCCAAAACATGGAAAATCAAAAATCAAAACACTCTAAAAACCTCAAAAATACCAATAACAGCCTCAAAACATTGAAAAACTCCAAAAACATCCAAATATTTGAAAAAAATCCATTCGTCTCATCTCACTTTCACTCACAATAACATCACTCATAATAAACGATCGTCATCCTCAACCTTTGGTAAGATAATCAAAAGCAAGTCTAGCTGGTAAAAAGTGAAAACTCAAAATGTCAAGTCTCAGATCTAAGTCAGTATGTAAGCAAGTTGGTCATCTCTTGGTGTTGATAGCCCATCATCCAATTCATCCCATATCAATCATTTGAAAGAAAACTTAGGATAAACGAAATGGCATGTCGCCATCCACTAACATGTCCTAGGATGTATCCTTCCTACAATGGGCATTATCTTTTGGCAATAGTTTCGGTCCCTATCCTTAAAAACACATCCCCTTTTGGTTAGCGGTATTGAAGAACATCAGCTTGTTTGTTTACTTTATCTTTATCTTTTTGACTTATCTTATTGTGTTCATTTCAAGGACTTCTCAATGATATCTGAACAGAGGATTTAGAGAAATAGGAATGGGGCAATGACCATTTTCTTCTTTTGTCTAATGTGCTTGTTGGACGTTCTTGTAATATAACTTGGTGAATACTTGTTTTGTTAGAAATGTAGGGAGGACGTTTTGGATAGCTTTTTGACTATTGCATTGATAGGTTATACCTTTCTGTGTTTTGGTCTGAGATGTTTGAAACTTCTAAAGTGCATCCTAGTAAGGTTTCCATATGTCAGGTGTGAACAAGGATACTCCTATCTTATTTTCAATTCAAAGTCCATCACATTAGGTACAACTCCATCTTGGTTCTCTATACCTTGATGCATCGTACCACATGTGTTATCAAACATAAAAAAATTGGCCCTTTGAAAATCCCAACTCCTCGGCAAGTAGTCATCATCATTTGTATATTCATCATCTTATGTCTTGTTGAAATGTATTCTTCTCTTTCATCCCTTCTTGCTCATCGTGCTAACAAGGTACTATGACAATTAATCATCATCATCATCATCATCATCATTATCATTATCATCATCATCGATACTGCATCCACAAATCATTAGCATATTGCATAAACGTACCATATAGGAAACATATGCATTGCATTTCCATCATCATATAAACATATTATCATAAGCATTTTCCATAAATAAGCACATCCATTTTTTTACCACATTACATCCATTTTATTTTTTATTTTTATTTTTCATCACATAAATCATTGCATAATAAATCATTTGCATAAACATTTCATAACCATTTCACATTACCACCTACTACATAATCATACATAATAGGTACAAGAGCATTATAGATAATGCATTGCATTATAAGCATACATACTTGTATAACATCATAAAGTCATCTCCCACATTACGTTCATTTTGCATTAAACATCATCATACCACTTTGCATTAACATATCATTTCATATATTACATCACATCACATTAAATGTATCACATACATTACATTATCATTTAACATGTTTAGGATAATATATTTGTTATTCTAAGCATCTTAAAACCATCTCATTTACATCATCAATACACATCATATAAAACACGACCATTACATTTACATTGCATTATATCGTCCATTAAGCATCCATATCAATATATAGAACACAACATAAATAATATCACAATCATTTTTTACATTTCATTGCATAAATCATTCCATACCATTATAAGCATAATAGGAACATAAAAAATCCATTACATGCAAAGCGTACATCCATCCATAATCATTTTATAAGCATGGTTCACATATAATTTCATGTATACACCATAGATCATCTCCATATCATTTTTGCATATTACATTTCATATCACATATCATATCATTTGCATCAACATACATAGATTATCATATAAGTCATCATCATCATCCATTCATATTACATATCATACAAATCCATTTGCATATCATGAATAAATAGCATAATATAAGATCTATTCATAATGCATACATCATCAGAAAGAAATGCATCTATATATACATCACATCACATCATAACATGATTGCATAGCATATAGAAATAAAACCATCCATAAATACAGAAATAAAAGATACACATCGCATCACATCGTATCAAAATCTCATATATATATCATCGCCGGATAACTGTCATAGTACAAAATAATTGGATCATTGTACATGTATGTCGATAAGTACAAGAAGGCCCATTGGGCTATCAAAAAGGAGCCCATACGGCACGAAAAGTATCATCTCAATCAAAACAAGGTCTACCCATCATGTCTGTTGCCCTTGCCCCTGTCACCATGACCCTCTACTGGTCTATGGCTGGTCTGTTGCGAGTAATTTGGGGCCCACTCTGCTCTAGGTACGGTCTAATGATAGTGCATACGGTAATAATCCACCTCCTGGATGGCCTCCCTATAAGATCAAAGAGACATTGTGCTCTAAGAGGAGGCCGCCATGCTCTCCAACTGTTGTCTCCAACCCATCTCTGCGACCACCTGTAGCTCTACGGCCTGCCTCTATAGAACAGCTTGGTCTCTCTGGGCCCTGGCCTGGTCTCTCTAGGCCCTGGCCTGATCCCTCTCCCATTTCAAGCTCTAAACCTGACCCTGCAGCTGTACAATTAGTGTGTCTCTAGGATTTGGCTACCCTATTGGTTGTGCTCGTGCGAGCTACACATGAGGTTGATCCTCACCCTCGGCTCGTGGCAGTGCACTTGCCTGCTCCTGCTACCTAGCTGGCACCTGTTGTTGGTCCTACATCTAAACATCAGCCTTACCTGGCTGAGGTGGAACCCTGATCGGCTGATCTTGCCATGCATCATCTCTTTGTCCTCGTCCTCCCCCTCTACCCCTTGTCCTCCGCCGACTGAGGACTTCTCCTAGAACTGTCAACCATAGGGGACACTGAAACTAGTCTCTGTACGCCTAGATCTATAGGCCCCTGATCGTAAACCCATGGCTAAGCCACAAACTGTCTAAAGCTGTCAACGGCCTCGGAAGCAAGAATGTATCGACCCCATGAAGCCTGTGACATAGTGCAAGAAAATATGGCCATATAATCATCATCTGGCCAGTCCTATGGCTCACAAAACTGGCATTAGATGCGCCTTGGAAAATATCTCTCCACCATGGTATGCTCCCACCCCTACATAAACCACTCCTGACAGGAAAAGAAAATTTGTTCTGCATCATCGGCCCATCCGGGCTGACCAAGGTATGGGCACCATGTAAAAGCTTGCATCTCATCTAGGACTCTCCTCCAGTAGGGAATCTCATGCTTGCCCGTATGTGTGAAGGACACACCACCTCTATAATGCCACACGAGGGGATCTTCAAGCCCCATCAGTACTGCAATGACTCATGGCCAAAGAACAACGATGTGCTCCCACGCCCATACGTGGAGAAGTGTAACACCTACCCCGATTGCTCTGCCATCGAGGTAGATGTATTCGTGTAAATCTATGTAGAGAGAAGCAAGAAGAACAGGCCCCCAAAAAAAATGAACTAGCCTGTCACATATCACCATGCGCTCCCAGCAGAGTCTCCAACTAGAACTAAAGTACCAGCCTCACTGATCTAGGGCAACGAGACCTAAAATGATAGCTGCAACAACCAAGCGGAAGGGACAGGCCAGAGCCCTGTGACACTCAAGCTCAATCTGACCCTCATAATAGATAATGTCCTTTGTAGCGAGGACTATGTGACAAGCATCCTGCCCAGCATCCATATCAAAAATAACGTGCCGACCATGAATTGGCAATCTTAGGATGCACCACACATCTTCTAAGGTGACGGTGGCCTCGCTGGTAGGAAGGTGGAAAGACGAGGTCTCGCTGTGCCATCTCCCAGCAAGTGCTGACATCATCCCAAGATGGGTGCACACAAGCGCTACGTATGCGATGTGCCACAGCCCCATGTCCCATAATCGATCGTGCTCTTTGTCACTAATATCTCGCAAATAACTGAAGAGCTCCCGCGACCTGTGCTCTTGGGAATAGAGCTCCCTCGCCGCGTCATGTATTAGGAAAGGTCACCGTATTAAAAATTTTGAAAAATTTAATTCCAGGCGTCCAAAAAATCACTCCAGCATCACTATCTGTGAAGGCATCGCAGTTTGAATTTTTTTCAAACTGCGACGTTGGGGCACAAAATATCGAAAGCGCACCGTCACGGTGCACTTTTCTGCCAAGCGGCACAGTTTGAGAAGATTCCTGTTTGATAGAGCACCGCCGCGTTGCACTTTAAAAATGACCTCACTGGCTGTTACATCAGCGTCAGAGTTTGGAGTTTGTTTCCAAACTCCAAACTCCACCACCACGGTGCAATTTGACACTGAGAGGCGCAATTTTTTTTTGATAGCGCCGCTGCAGAATAACTAACTTTAAAAGCAATAAATGAACACGAAAAATGAGAAATAAAGCTCAAGGATCACTTACCGGTGCCCCAATGTTGGGTGGTCCCTGGTATGTCCAAACTCAATCAGAAATGTCCATTGGGAGCTGTCGTTGTGCCATATCGTCAGGAGGTCAGAGCTCAAATCTCAAAATTGCTAGAGGGCTGTGTGTGAAAATGAATTGAAAGTGACCCCTCGGAGCCTTTTTAAGCTTCAAAATTAGGGTTTTTTCACCCTGATTGGCTTCCTACTAGGGTTTTGGACTCTTGAACCTATTTTTGTCTAGTTGAGGCCTGTTTTACATCATTTTATTGTGTTTAGACACGTTTTTGGCCTCCTAGAGCCTTTTTGAACCTGTCGGGCACCTTGCCCTCTTTTTTTCGCGAGATCACTCAAAAATCAAAATTTTCATCCAATCTCTCAAGGGGGCAATATATTGGCATGTTTTCTCTCGTCGGGAAGTAGTGGGGCAAGATTTTGAAAATGAAAAAAAATTGGCTTTGATCGAGACCATTTATTCTTTGAACCAATGCAACGAGTGCATTACTTCAAAGAGGGAAAAATGTAGACATGTAAAATGTACTGATTGACATTGGACATATGATCCCCACCACTAACATCGTTTCCTCCTGAATCATCCTTTGGTCTAACCATTTAATCAAATATGTTTATCTAATTAAATTCATCAATATTCATCTCTTAATTAAATAAATCGGTTATCTAATTAAGTCATTCTTTCTCGATAATTAAATTAACCATTTTGATTTAATAATTGATGTTATTTGATTAAATCTCTAAATTCTATCTATTAAATTAAATAAATTAAAACCTTATTTAGTTTAATCTAACATCATCTCTTTTAATTAAATAAATAAATAATTCTTATTTAATTAATCCTTTATCACATTCTTCTCATATTTGATTTAAATAAATCCACATATTTAAGTCAAATAGGTCAAATCATTTAATCCCTTCATTAAATTAATCAACCTGGATTAATTTAATCTCTCCTCATGTCCCATCCTCCATCTTTTACCACTTGCACATGAAAATAGATTTAATTGATTTATTAAATCTTCTATTTTCCTTCAACAAGGCATCTTTTAAGGAATATTCCCCAAGTTTGAATTCAAAATCCAAGTGGGATGAGTCCTTCCAACAAGGCATTTACTCTCTCTTGCATGTCCTTTGCCTTGAGCCAAGTGGCATTCAATACATTCTTCCTTCCCTCTTGCATGTCATTTCAACAATTTCAAAATTTAAATATATGCATTTATTGGCACAATCCTCAAAGCTTGCACACCCTACATCCATTCACAAGTGGACAAGTGGCACTTTTCCATTGGCTAATTCTTAGTCCCACATTGCTCTATTTTTGACATTCATCCATCAATCTCATCTATAAAATGAAGAGCTCATCCCTCATTTCATCATCCACAATTTGAGTAAACTTACCATGCTCAAATCATTAGCAATTTTAATCCATTATCATTGAGTTCATAGCTAGGTTATGCATATTTTTCTATTGGAGCACTCATCAAGCATCAACAAAGTGGATCAATCTTCATCACACATCAATCTTGCATCATAGGAGTTGGGAAAGGGCCAATTTTCACATCAAATTGGCACCAATTCCCCCATGGGATCAAGAATTTGCTTGTTTTGATAGGATTTTAATTTATTTCATTTTTGTTCTTCATTTTTCTTTCCTATTTTAAACTTTTCTAATGGATTTCATTTGGAATCCTTGTTCTTGCTTGCATTTCATCTTCTAATGTGTTTGTTCATGTTGTTTTGCAGGTATTAGGATTGGGGTTTGACAATAGTTCTAGATATGTAATTTTTGTGGTGCTAATGTTTTCATGCAGATATAATTAGAGCCTATAAAATTTAGGAAGATTCTACCAGCTGGTCATTCGCCATAAAGGTCAAACAAGATGATCATTCAAAGGTCAATGGAAGGAAGACTCTCAACGGAGAGAAATTCCTAGTTAAAATCAAATAATTGTAACTGCCTTGTAA
Source organism: Sequoia sempervirens (assembly GCA_007258455.2). NCBI lineage: Eukaryota > Viridiplantae > Streptophyta > Pinopsida > Cupressales > Cupressaceae > Sequoia > Sequoia sempervirens. Next base: position 8,860 of record VDFB02142397.1, on the reverse strand, counting down.
ATGGTCATAATAGTTTGTTCAGCGAATATAGGAGTTACTATTGTGCTAGATCTATGTTAAGGAAAACATGCTTGACTAGATTCCATGCATGCATAACCTCCTTTCCACTTTCTATGTTTTCCATAAAGCGGCATCCTCCTAATCTGTTGGAGTTGACTTCCTTGCTAGGTAGTTAATTAGTAGTTTTTCCTTCTATAAATAAGACTCGGATACTCCTTCTCAAGAGGTTGATTAATTTGATGATGTACTCGCTTCCTTAGTTTTTCAGTAATACAGTTACATTGATCTATTGTAATCATGTTTTCTCAATGAATAAAATGAAGTTATAAGTTTGTTGCATCTAATTTTTTCATAAGGGATACTCATCCAAGGGGGGCCACTTGGTGAGCATTCCATCCTTTAACTTAGTTATTACTTTTATGTTCAACAATATTTATAAATCTGGCAATTGTTTTTTCCTACAGCCACTAGAATTTCATTTTGTGACTGTTCCTACAGCCAAAGCAAACAAAGTAGTTTCCTGTCTGTTAGCTTAGATTTTCATTTTTTTCATGCACTTCAGCTTAGTATAGTGGTTGGTTGATGTTCAATACTTATGTTATTTCTTTTTAAAGCAATTTACTTTCAGCATTATGTCTTTCTTAAGCTATAGGATGATTATGGCTACTATGGATTCCTAGTGTGCATACCGTGCTGACCCATTTCAAGTCTACGTCCCTTGGGTTGACAATTAAACTTCATAATGATTGAGATAGCTATTCAGATTAGATGTTCAATCTATGAATCACAACTTTAAGGGCTTAGTTGTTAAGTCATTGTAGGAGGCCAACACCTTTCACCTTGTTGGCTCCTTATCCTTGTAGGTTTGCATAGATCAGTGTGAGTTAGCTTTAATGCTATTGAAATAGATCTCTCCTTGCTTTTGAAACTATTCTTTATTTCTTTGCACAATGTGTTTGCAGGCTTGGTTATTCTAGGCATAACACTTACTACATGAGAGGAACTGATTTTCACCATGTTGTCAAAGTTGATGTGCCTCATTATTTTATGCCACAACCAACATTCTTTGGACTAATACAATAAGAAAATTCTTCCCTTAGCTTCCTTTAGATGATAGATATTACCATTTGTCCTTGTTCCTTTAGCAACAAGTCTTTTGGAACCTATTTTTCCCTCAGCACACATGCCCTGTTCGGAACGGGGACCCTCTCTTTCCTTCGCTTTGTCGAGTCACTTTTGTTGCCGTCTCATTTTTTGTGCCCCCTTGTTCAATATTAAAAATGGTCACTGAGTCCCAAAAGTTCATCTTGAGTCAACCATGTTTCACCTCCCTTAAATTTTGTGAGTCCTTGGTCTTGGCGGGTCCCTAGCTATTGTTTGCCTTAATGTTTCAAAACTATCGTCCATGGGGCTCATCTTCCTGACCTGCCAGATCGCCCCTCCTGGGTTTCTGTCACTTGTTTGTCATTTCTAATGGTCATTTGTTGGCATCGTTCTATTCATCGGGCCCCAGGCCCTTCTTTGCCGGTGGTTTTCCACCAAACTTTTGAAACGGCTATCTGCCGATGGCGTTCCGGCCGTCGGACCCTGGTATTCCTGCGGATGTTTTCAAATTGAAGCTCACCAACCTCTTGGTCCATCGTACATCCATTTATTGTTGGAATTTAATGCCTTAACTTCTATAAATAGCCAGCTATGAACTGTCATTTTTAGATGTCAGTTTGATCAAAGCGATTCAGAGCAAGTCAGAGAGCCATCTCCCATCACCGCCTTCAATCCTGACAAGCCTCACAGCTAATTCAATGTGTTTATTAGCTAGTTTATCATTCACATTCATCGGGTTCTTGAGGTGAGTTTTCCGCCCCGCCTCACTTCATTTTTTCTTTGATTTCTTCCTAAAATGATGAATTTAAAAGAGAAATAACTCAAGAACTAGATAGAGAAAACAACAGTGCACAAAACCCATGTGACAAAATCTAGAAAAACTTCACAAATCACCTGCAAGACGAGCGTGGAAGCTCAACTCTCTGGCATTGTTCTTGGGCCAGACCATTCATGCTATGTGGGCCTGGGGATTCCCATCACCATCATTAACACTTGAAAAGAGGTAGAACTTGTAAACGAAGAACCTATCATTCGGGCCCACCACCGCGGAAGCTCCTATCCGCTTGCCACTGAAGGGCTCAAAATTATGCGGGTCCATCTTCGCGGGATTCTATCCCCAAGATGGCACCCATGGTTCATTGTTCTAAACATATTTTGAGCCCCAACCTCCTGGCCTCCTGACCCCGGCCCTTCAGTTGCCCTATGGTCAAATTTGGTAAAATCTCAAGTCGATGTATAACTCGGACTCTGCCTCGTGGACATACGTTGTTGGAATTCTGTTGGCATTTTACTGCTCTGTGATGGCATTCTAGCCCCATCCATCCGACCTTTGGATCCTACTCCTTCCCTCATCACATAACATTGAATTGAGGGCAACCAGGTGCTAAGTAGCCTTTGGGTCCCGCCTCATGGACTTCCGTCTATGGGCTACCATGCCAAACCCGCTGTCCTTAATAGCCACTATCATCTAGTGTTCCCACCTCTAGGACCCAATTCATTCACAGCCTCCAAAATGTGAAAACTAAAAGAAGTGAACCATTATGGGTCATCTCCATCGAATCTCCATCCCGTCCTGGCCATTACGAAGGAGAAAGATACTCTCGTCTTCTCAGCCTCCGGAGCCCGACCTCACCGCAGCCGCTAAACTTTCAAAAGATCAGCAAATTAAACATGACGGTTACATCCCCCTCCGGACTTGATTCCTCAGGTGGCCCCCATCAGATATCCACATGTTGTCCACACTCCTTAAACAACAAATGCCCAGCGTCTTTCTGCCCCCTCAAGCCCGAACTAGCCAAATGTTAGGATATGAGGTCGACCGCCCTCCAAACCAACGAGTCCCGCCAAGTGGAACTCCGCCCCCAAAATGTTGTCTCACCAGAGCCATTCCAAATAGCAAACCTCAAATGGCCAACCCTCCTAGTTTCGAGTGCTCAAAAGGTGATCAAAATGCCCTCTGATCAGCAAATTGATTTCGACCCACAAGTTAAAATAGCCATTCCCCTCAATGGATTCCTCAAAGTGGCCAAATTTGAAGGCGGTTCAAGACAGGTGGACCATCATGCCCTAATTGTCGTCCCTCCTGCAACAATGTTAAAGCAGCTATCTAGCAAGGGAAGTCTGACCCTTGGGGCCCAAATCATCCAAACTCCCTCCTGTGAATTGCTAATGTCATTTTTTAGTTTTCTCAAATGCTGAATTATCCAATCTAACCCCACTTTTCAGGATTTGGCTAATGTTTTTGTGTTTTTGTGTTTGAATATGCTCACCTCCCTTTTTCCTCCAAGATTTATGGAATCAGGTGCAGGACCTTTGGGGGCAGCCATGGAGAAAGAAAACAAGCAAGGCACCCCGCAGAAAGGAGGATAAGGATCAGATGAAATATCAGTTTCAGGGGGAACCCCTGAAATCCAAAGTCACTTCAACCTAGAAGGTGATCACTGACACAAACATTGGACATATAAACATCAACGAATTTGAGTAAAGATTTTGATTAAGCCCCAAAATAGAGAATACATGAAACATTAGAAGCAGTGGAATAGCTAAGGCTGGAGGCTTTCCTCCTACCGTCATTGCCCCTGAAATGGTGATGGCCTATAGGGAGGCCTATCAAGACGAAACCAGAACTATAGTAGACAAGGATGGAAATGTGTTGGCCGACATGTCCAATAAGGCAATAACAAAGACTTTCCAGATCCCTACCTTCGGGGAAATGGAGCTTCCAACCCTAAGTGATGGCAAAGCTATGTGGGACGAAAACCCCCTCAAATGTAAAAATATCATCAATCAGTATTGGGTCAAGGAAAAGAGGGGCAGAGCTGCAAAGGTTCCCCAAGAGCTCTTTCACAGTGACTTTTATGAAGACTACCACGATTTAGTGACCCTGCTAAGCAGAGTATGTGGCCTTCCTGTAAGGAAAAATTAGATGTGGAAAACAATTCTCCTAACGTCAATACCTCAGGAAAGAATGCAGAAGTACTTTTCAATTTTCAATTACAATCAAGTTAAGATGTACTATGAAACAAATTATAGAAACAGAGTATTTGACAATCACACATGAACACCACATATACGTGGGAAAACCCTTACGGGAGAAAAACCCACCACACCAAGAGAAATCACTTTGTATTACAATAATCAAAATTACATACAACTCCAGACTTATCTTTCTGGTGTCATTATACAATAGCATTCATCATGAACCTTCTTCAAACAGAAAAACTTCCAAGTTATAGCCTTTACAGATTTTAAATCCTTCACTGATACAGTTTGAATTCTTCACACTTCCCTATTGATCAAACTACTATCCAACCCCAAGCATCTGCAACTTGCAAATGTATCCATGTTGAATTTTGTATGTAGAACTTCCTTACAAAACTATCGCAACTAACTGTCTTCCAACTGTTCCCCTTTGGCTCCTTCTATTCGTCCACGAGACTCCACATAGGACAATCAACCATTCAACAAAATTCGTATTGTATTGGCATCTCGGTGAGACACTAACTGTGTCTTGCCGATGCCACATTGACCTCATATCGATGTCACCGAAAGCCTTTGTAGTCACCAAGATATTACATCAAGCTCCAAGAGATACACCAAGACATCATGTAGTCACCCTGACTTATCACTTTCGCCAGAGGGTCATAGCGAATCACTAAGGTTACATCGAAGTCCCCAAACCTATCGAGCACCAAGTAGAAGTCAGCAAGACTCACATCTATCGCCGAGAGTTCATACCGAACAACTTGAGTTACACTGAGAACATACACCTATCGGCCAGACAATCAGCTTTTGCCGAGACATCATACCGAGATCCATATGTTTCACCGATGACCAACTGTCGCCAAGAGCTACCCCGATAGCCATTGGCTATCGACAAGACATTCGCCATCGCTCAGAGGTTTCTCTGATAGCTTTAAGTTACACCGAAGGCTTCCAACACAACGAGCTGTTAGCAAGACATTTAACTCTCGCTAAGACTTCTCATCGAGCCTGCCAAGTCACTCTGATGATCTACCTATCACTCTCTATTGGTAAGACATTCACTGTTCGCTAAGACGTCTTCCCAAAACATTAGGGTTATCCCAAAGACATCAACACATACACTGTCGGCAAGAGAATAACACTTTGCTGAGACATCTTAGTGAGATCCTTTAGTTTCACCAAAGATCACAGTCACCAAGAGTCTCACCGATGCACGATTGAATGGCCTATCGGCCAGAGGTCTCTCGATCGCTCTGATGTCATAATGAATACATCATGCTACAGTGATAAACTCCACAATGCAACCTTTCGGCAAGACAATGGCAAGGTCACAGCGACCTGTTCAGAAATGAATAAATCAAACTGCTAGTTGGTCAGACATGGAACCTATCACACCGACTTGGCACTCAAGGAGGTTTCAGCCTGTAATGTTTGAGGCACATATTTCCAACAATCTCCCACTTGACGAAGATCATACAAGCACCTCTAGAGCATAAATAATACTTACTGAAAAACATGGGCACTAAGGCCCATTGAACTAGCACACCACCTGAACTTATCTGTGCTCACTGGCTTCATCAATGCACCTGCAACATTCTCCAGAGTATCAACTTTTTCCAACTTGACCTTTCCATCCTCAACCATATCTCGTACAAAGTGGTACTATACATCAATATGTTTCGTCCTGGCATGGAAAGTTGGGTTCTTTGCCAAACAAATGGCACTTTGACTGTCACATAAAATTATTATTTCCCCTGCATCAAAACCAATGTTAGAACACAAACATTTCAACCATGCAACTTCTTTGCAAGCATGAGTAGCTACCATGTATTCATCCTCTGTAGTGGACAAAGCAACTACAACCTGTCGCTTGCTCATCCAACTCACTACACAACCATTCAACATGAAAATGTATCCACTGGTGGATCTTCTGCTATCAATGTCCCTTGCCCAATCAGAATCTACATATCCCCAAATGCTGAGAGTTCTCTATGATTCAACTGAATTCCCATGGTAACAAATGCAAAATCTAAAATTCCCTTCAAATACCTAAACACTCTCTTCACAACATCCCAATGTATTCTTCCTGGATTAGCCATCAATCGACTAAGTACTCCCACTGCTTGGGAAATGTCTAGTCTTGTACAGACCATTGCATGCATGAGACTACCTACAACACTAGCATAGGGCACACTGGTCATGTCCTCCATCTCAGTAGGAGATTTTGGACAGTCCTCAACAGATAGCTTCATTCCTTGCATGACTGGAACAACTAACTGCTTGCAATCATTCATACAAAATCTCTCAAGAACAGTCTTTATATACTTACTCTAACTAAGCCAAAGTTTTCTATTCTTCCTATCCCAGGTTATCTCCATCCCCAGAATATACCTTGCTGCACCAAGATCCTTCATTTTGAACTTAGTAGACAACTGAGACTTAAGATCAGAAATCATTAGCTTGCTATTTCCTATTAACAACATATTATCAACATAAAGAGCAATAACAAGCACTTGATCACTTTCAGCTTTATAATATACACAATGATCAGATTTTGATCTCACAAATCCCAAAGATAATACAAAAGTATCAAATTTTTGGTGCCACATTCTAGGTGATTGCTTTAACCCATAGAGAGACTTCTTTAATTTGCATACCAGTTTTTCTTTACCTTTCTCAATAAAGTGCTTAGGTTGGGACATATAGATTTCTTCTTCAAGATCACCATAAAGAAATGTTGTCTTCACATCCATCTGTTCAACCTTTAAGCCATACGTTGTTGCAAGTGACAATAGAAATATAATGGACGTCAGCTTTGCTACAAGAGAAAAAATTTCCCCATAATCAATTCCCTCTACCTGGGAATAACCCTTTGCAACCAGTCTTGCCTTTTATTTTTCAACACTGCCATCCAGACCAATTTTTTTCTTAAATACCCATTTGCAGCCCACAGGTTTTTTGCCTTTAGGCAAGGGCACCAAACTCCAGGTTTCATTTTTATCTAATGACGCCATTTCCTCATCCATGGCTTCCAACCAAGAATCTGAATCAGACATTTTAATTGCCTCCTTTACAGTCCTAGGCTCATCAGTGCTAGAAATCAAGGCATAAGCACAAGTAGAATCAATTAATGAGAACCCATACCTATCTGGTTGTTTCCTTTCTTGAGTTGACCTCCTCACTGGTTGAGATTGAGGTTCTTCTTCTTTAGAACTTTCAGAACTACTTGAGCTCTCCTCAGTTTCAGGTACATTTTGAATTTTCAATTCCTCTTTCTCTGGTGTTGGAGGAATTGATGTTACATCCTTACTATTTTTAGACTTTGTCTCTGACTGCAGATCCAAGGTGGAAGGTTTCAGCTCTTGAAAGATTACACTCCTGCCGTATACAACCTTCTCTGTAACAGGATTCCAAAGCTTGTATCCTTTAATGTTAGCACTATATCTAATGAAAATACATTTGACAGCCTTGTTCTCCAACTTAGATCTTTTTACATTAGGCACATAAGCATATGCTTCACAGCCAAAGACTCTAATATGTCTAAGAGAGGGCTTCTTACCAGACCACGCTTTCAGAGGTGTCATATCAACAAGAGTAGAGCTTGGAGACCAATTAACTAAGTAATATGCAGTAGTAGTAGCTTCAGCCCAGAACTTCTCCTCCAAACTAGCACTACTAAGCATACTTCGTGCTCTCTCCATCACTGTCCCATTGAACCTTTCTACAACTTCGTTCTACTGTGGAGTATAAGGTGTATTCTTGTGTCTTTTGATTCAATGATCTTTACAGTATCTTTCAAATTCATCATAACAGAATTCACTGCCATTATCAGTCCTTAAGCATTGTATTTTTCTACCAGTCTGATTTTCAACAAGATTTTTAAACTCCTTAAATCGACTGAACACTTCTGATTTACCTTTTAAAAAATAAACAAATCCTCTCCTTGAATAATCATCAATGAACGACACATAGTATCTTGATTTAGAAAATGAAGGAACATTCACTGGACCAAACACATTTGAATGGATATAATCTAACAAACCAGAAGATTTATGAAGACTGTCATAAAATGAAACACACGGTGTTGCTTTCCATATATACAGTGTTCACAGAATTCAAATTCAAAATTACAATCTTCAAGCCCCTCAACAAGATTTTTGTTCTTCAAGGTTTTTAAACCTTTTTCTCCTATGTGGCCTAACCTATGATGCCAAAGCATAGTCTTCTCTGCAGGAAGTTTTACTTCCGTAGAGTTTACATAATTAGGGATATTTCCCTCTTTACCTCCATGAGCAGCTTTCAGTGACTTCAAAGAGACACTGTTACATTGAACAGCTTGTGCATCCAAACTTTGTATAGGGTACCAATTCGAGCACCTCTAGCCAGCACCATTGAACTCTAGTCATCTTGTAGCCACTTCCTCGGTGAAACAAACTTGTAATTGGGATATCATTTAGCATACTTACGTACAATAGATTTGCCAAACCCTCGGCGTGCTAACATTATTGATCCCCTTTTATTCTACCATTAGGGAATTGGATTTTGACTCTTCCACTACCAACAATTTCCAAGGTTGAATCACTGGCCAAGTACAACTTTCCACCATCGTATTGTTCATACTTTGTGAACCATTCTCTGTGAGATGTCATGTGGAATGATGCTCCAAATCAATCAGCCATACATCATATGATGCCTGTGTAGCCAAGGCTGCAATGAAGGTGTCACCATCACTATGAGAAGAACCATTATTGGAAGAGCCCTTCTTCTTTTT